>LDKF01000005.1:167981-298498 GCA_001026735.1 Rotylenchulus reniformis
TCTCTCTCACCCCTCTCTCACCACTCTCTCTCTTCAACACACTCTCTCATCCCTCTCTCTCTCCCTCTCACCTCTCTCTCTCTCTCTCTCTCACCTCTCTCTCTCATCTCTCTCTCTCACCACTCTCTCTCTTCAACACACTCTCTCACTTCTCTTTCTCTACCCACCACTCCTTCCTCTGCGTCTCTACCCCTCGCTGCCAGTAGCAAAGGGAGATTTCGAAATGGGGACGGACAGACAGACAGACTATTCTCAAATTTATTATAGGAAATGCACCCCCAAAAATGCCATTTTGGATCCAACATTAAAGGGATTTTGATGGGAGAGAGAAACATGAGGTCGTTGGCTCAATGGAAACGAGCTTGGTTCATTGACGGTGAGAGCGCAGGTTCGATTCTCCTACCGCTCTTTATTCAAAATCCTTACTTCAGGACTTCAGGTACATATTCTTTCATTTATTTTTTATATTAAAAACTTTTTTAGAATAAAAATACATTACAAATAATTAATGTTATCAGAAAAACATAAATTTTTTCTTTAGAAATGATGATAAATTCTTTGATTTTTAACCAGAACTTCCAGAAAGTTTTCAGGATTTTCTTTTTTCCGATTAATTTTTTTTAGCCTTAAAAATGGTCAATTTTTTTAAGAAAAAGGGTAAATTTTTCAAAAAATTCCGGCGGTCCCTTTCGGGACCGCCGGACTATCCAAGACTGAATAAAATAGAGAAAAATTTAATCGAAAATTAATATGATTCCTCCAAAAAAGTGACCATTTTTTGTAAGAAAATTAAGAAAAAAAAATTTTCTCGGCGGACCCTGTCGGTACGGCCGGCACCATTTAATACAGTGAAGTTTTTAAACTTTAAGAAAAATTGATGATTTTCTTAAAGAAAGGGGCCCAATGTTAAAAAAAAATTTCCGGCGGCCCTTATCAGGGCCGCCGGCACCCCCTAATCCTTTCTCTGGACTCTATTAAATTTAAAATGAATCCCGATTTTGATTGTACTCAACTTTTGATATCTTTCTTTCTAACCCAGAATAACTCAAAAAAGTATCTACCAAAAATCAGCTCAAATTTCAAAATTTTCCAAATTTTCAAAAAAATTCAAAAATTTTCAAAATAGCTAAAAACCGAAAAAACCGAAACCGAAAACCGGGTGTCCGACGAAAACCGAAACCGAAAACCGGGGTGCCCAAAACCGGTAAAACCGAAAACCGAGGGTACCGGTTTTAAACCGGTCCTGCACAACCCTATCTAACAGGTCTAACAAAAAAGCTTTTGGGGAATACTTTTCCATTTTGGCACTTTTGACCGAAACGAGTTTTGTAATTTGTCCGCCTACTCATCTACTACTCCTCTTACTGTTTACTATCTTATTTTATCTGATTTCTGATTTATTTTCATATAAGTACTTTGTATTTATTGTTTTTTTTTTATTAAATAATTGATGAATTCAGTAGAATCTACAGGGGAAAACAATTTCTTATACACCTGTTGCGGAAGGTCTAGTGCAAAACAGGAAAAACATAGCATACCAACACCATTTTTGGAAGTAACCTACCTTTCGATGTTATGAAATGGTAAACAAGTTTTCATAAAAATCTAAATGTGTCTCTTTTCATGTCTTTCGACAATTTTTTTTTGTGGGAGGGGATTTAGCCATAAATTCGTTTTATATTTTTATTGCATTTATAGCTGCAGCTTTTCCAGTCCCTTCATTTATTTTTATTTCAAATATAAAAAATTCAATAACGTAAATCTTCATAAATTAAGAAATAATAAAAAAATAATAAAAATAATTGAAAAAATATTACCCATAAAGAAAAGAACGATATTAAGATTATTTTTACCTTTTAAAATCCATCAGTAAAACAGCTTTTTTATTTTTATTTTATTTTTTAAAAAGGGGGATATTTAGGAAATTGTATTAAAAATGACAAAATAAAATATTGTAAAATAGAAGATATCACGAAAACTCATAAATTTTAAAATTTCAATTGTTAAAGCATGATCCGAAAACTTCGATGTAATATTCATATCGATATATCATAAAAATTAATACATTGTATGCGATCCCCAATTATTAAGGGTAGGATTTAGTAAAATAATCTTTTTCAATTGCAAGAAAACAACTTTAAAACTTTAAAATATTGTATTAGAGATTTAAAATTATAAAAGATTAATAATTGGCTTATTTTAATAGAGGATTTTAAGGAAATATTTATTTTAATAGACATGTCTGTAAACATAGATCAATGAACCTAATCTACCAATACGTACACTCAATTAGTGTGTGATCATTTAAATTATATTATGGTTTGCAACCAAAGAATTCGATAATTTATAGGAAAAAGGTGCTACATAGTTTTGTATGTCATTAGTTAAAGACCACCATAACCCAAAAGCTTCTCCAAAAAGCTTTTTAAAACTTGCTAGAACAAAACTTCTAGCAACAAAGTTGTGCAGAATTTTATGCTCTATCTTCCGGGTTTTTTAGTTTGTTGAAATTCTAGCAAATTCTCTTTCTCTTTCAGATTTATTCTATTCTACCGTATCCCTTCCAGTTTCACCATTCTACCGTCCCGAACATTGTCATAACGATCGGGTGCGCACCTTCATGGTGTGCTTGACTACCAGTGCATACCATGTTGTGTTTGTGCTGGTGCTGTTCCCACTGATCACCAGCCGAGATTTGTTCCATGTGTTGAATCTGATCGCCACTGTACTACCCGCACTTTTGATCCTACTTTTCAGTCCGGGCTACCGTAAACAATTTAAGGTATTATCTTAAAAATTAAAAATAACTGTTATGTATTCAACTGAAATTAGATGGAATATTTCAAATAATTATTAAACATATTATTCATCACTTTATAGCTTTTTTATTTAATTACAAAGTCATATTTCAAGGAATTGTACTTTCGTTGCTGTAGAGAGGACGGTACCAAGACAAATCACGACATGGTCAAACAAGTCCAAGTTTGTCCGTCAACAACCGCCATGATGATGCACGCAAATGTCGGAATCATCCCTATTCCATACCAAGAAATTAGGTCTACTGTAACCAGGAATGGTAAATAGGATGTAAGAAAGATATGGATAGAAAGAAAGAAAATAAAATGAATATACTAACTTGTAAGAATAAATCGCAAGTTGTCATCAAACTATGGGATGATAAAACATAAAATAAAATTAATTCTACCCATTCATGATTTTGTATTTTTTGGGATTTTTCTACTACATTTTGGTTTATTCAATTTTTATTTATTTTAAATTTTTGTAATTTTGGTCTACAATTCCGATTAATTCCCTTCTTTTCTTTTCCCTGCACGGATATAATGATTTATTGCATTTTGTTAAAAAAAATTTCCAAAATATTTTTTGCATTTTAAATTTTTGCCATTTACCCGAAGAAGCTTTGATTTTGATAAAAAGTTTTTAATTGACTAGGAAAAAGTTGGCACTACTTTAAAGAAGGCGGATCTTGGGACTCAAACTTTTTTTTTGAGTCTCGGGACACAATTTTTGAGTTCCAACAGGAGTAATTTTGACGTTGAATCTGAAGCTCATTCTGATGTAATGCGTAATCTGACGTCACTTTTTGACGCTGACGCCAAAAACTGCCCCACGTAGAACCCGCAACAAACTCGTGGTTTCCCCGTGTGTTTGCGGGTTCTACGTGCGGCATATTGACGTCAGCGTCAAAAGGTGACGTCGGATCCAATGCGTCAAAATGGACGTCAAAATCGGATTCAGCGTCAAAAATTACCCCGTGAAGTCATTTGTTCACAAAAATGAAAGTGAGTCCCGGGACACAAAAAAGTTTGAGTCCCAAGATCCGCCTTCTTTAAAGTAGTGCCAAAAAGTTGATTCAAAAATATTTTGAGCATTTTTTGTTATTATTTTTATCATTTGTTCACAAAAATGAAAGTGAGTCCCGGGACACAAAAAAGTTTGAGTCCCAAGATCCGCCTTCTTTAAAGTAGTGCCAAAAAGTTGATTCAAAAATATTTTGAGCATTTTTTGTTATTATTTTTAATCTATTTGCTTCCATATTTTGTTTTTTTTTTGATAAATAATTGATAAATGAAGCAGAATGTACATTGACACGAGAAAAACAATTTTACATCTGCTTCTGTGGACATTCCATAACAAAATAGAAAAGAAAAGTACAGCATAACAAAACCATTTTTGGAAAAAATCCAACTTTTTGGTTACTAGGAAATGATAAACAAGTTGCAAGTTAGTTAGTCATGAAAATAATTTACTAATATAACATTTTAGCACCGGAAAATATTATGATTCATAAAAAAACACTTAATATCGTGACAGACACAAACACATGACAAGTCGCGATGTGGCCGTCCCACTACTACAATATTCGGAAGAAAAAAACATGTTTTTCAAAAATAATTGGATTTTTTGATGGGTTCACTTTAGTATCTTGCAAAATGTCCAACACTTGTATTTTCGAGTTTAAAAGATGGTTATTTTTTTAAAAAAATGGCCAAAACCAATTCTTCGGATTTTTGATGCTGAATCCGATTCTGGCCTAAATTTTGGTTCATGCGAAAAATTTTTTTTCTGACTGATTAATCGAACATAAATATTGTATTGGAACTTCTATATATATCCTGTTTGCGATCTACAGTATGATACCAATTTTTAAATCGAGACATGATATATGATGGGAATTGATATATGCTTCAGTGCACATACCTCAAAAATATTATATATACCTACCTACTCTATATCAGTAAAAATTAACCCTCACATCGGGGCCCAATTATAGGTATCACCCCCCCTCCCCAAGTACTCAATGCAATCAATTGAATTATATGTTCAACTCATCATTTTACAGAATAAGCTAATTTAATTGTTTTAACTATGGGACCATAAATAACCTCCCAAGTCTAGCGATAATCTTGTTTAATGGCCGAAAACCACAGTTTTCTTTTCATTATGCTAAAATTAATTAAAATAAAATTTAATTTTTTTTCAAAATTTATCAGCCGAATTAATTCCAATTCCTGCAATGTTGCCGAACATCACTGACTGCAGTCCCGACTTGTCCCCTGCCGGGATTGCCTACAACCTGTGTATGTTGCTCATGATTTCCCTCTGTTTGCTGTTCAACATCTGTTCTGCATTCGCCTGCATGCGGCAGGCAAAACACATAAATTCCGCCGCATTTTATGTGCTGGCAAATCTGGTAGGAATTTTTTCATTTCAAGAAGATGAAAAATCTTAAATCTACTAACATCTCAAATCAGTCGTCTTAAATCAGATAAAATTAAGGTTACCAAATTAAATTTTAAACTTGGTAAGCCATTCCAAATTCTTTTATAGAAGACGGGATTTTTTCTGATTTTTTTTCTAATTTTTCCTGGATTAGTAGCATGTTCTATTGACCTTTTCCAAATTTTCCCCTATTTTCAGTGCTTGGCCTATGCCCTGCACCTGGTCTCGACCTTCCTGCTCCCCTACCTTGAAGCTATCACAGGTCTTCGTCTTTACCTTCCATTCTACTTGGAGGCCAATCTTGGGGGCATTGGAGGCGGCTCTGGCACCCATCTATTCTTTTTGTTCGCCGCAAATCGTTTTGTCTGCATTTTTGCCACTCTCAGCTACGATCGCATTTTCACCAACAGGTGTTAGAATTACAGAATTGGAGAAAAAAAATATTTCATTCAACGCATAAATTTCTTCTATATTTCCAATTATAAAATATTTTTTTGTGAAAATATTTAAAAATCGACATAGGCTAAATAGAAAGTACCCTGAATTTGCACTGATAATTTTCGTGAACATTTAATTTCTTAGATTTTAATTCGTTTTAATAACTTCCCCAAACCAGGAACACTTGGCTGGCCATCGGTCTCGCCTGGCTTCTCGGCATCCATCGCCAACTGCAAAGGATGATCAACGGAGAAAAATTGGAGCACTGCTTGGCCCCGGGCTTTGTCGAGTACCGATCCAGTTCCAAAGATGTCAACGAGTTGGCCATAATCCAATTTGTCGAATTTGTGCAAAAGCTGAGTATGGCCACACCGACCCTATTCGACATCGCAGTACTGGCCAAACTCGGCATGGAACGGCTACCATGTAAAAAATTACTGCCGATACTTTGCTTTTTGTAGTTTACTCATATGCTTTTCATACTTCATATATAAAATATGGCCGATGTGGATATATATAGTATAGCCGGTCAAAAAGCATGCATGCTTTTTGACCTCCTCCTCACATTTATAATCTTTCCATAATTCCGAGATCTTCATATTTTCTTCTCGTATTGACAATTATGAAGTACACTTACTATGAATTGCAAGACACCGGTTAATATTCTGGTTATATTAATTAAAGTAAAATCGGCGCAAAAATTCCATTGAATTGGAAACTTATTTTCGGTTATAAGTTTTTTGGAAGGGGAAATTTTCCTTTATGAACTTTCTCTCTACATCTTTTCTCCATGTACTCTTTTGCCGTTATATTTCTCTGTCACTTCATTGAAAGATTTGCTTCATAAAATTATAGGTTCAAAACAATTCGATCGGTGCATGATTTTTCATTTTATCATATCTAGCATCTATTTCTATTTGTAAAGCTTTATTAAACTAATAGGACACCATTCAGCAAGGCCTTACAAATAGGGCGAACATCGTACCTATCTTTTTACAGACTTATACCATACTATGTATTCCTTTACAGATTTTTTCTCTTCTACCGTATCCCTTCCAGTTTTGCCATTCTACCGTCCCGAACATTGTCATAACGATCGGGTGCGCACCTTCATGGTGTGCTTGACTACCAGTGCATACCATGTTGTGTTTGTGCTGGTGCTGTTCCCACTGATCACCAGCCGAGATTTGTTCCATGTGTTGAATCTGATCGCCACTGTACTACCCGCACTTTTGATCCTACTTTTCAGTCCGGGCTACCGTAAACAATTTAAGGTATTATCTTAAAAATTAAAATAACTTACCGTATTCTCTCTAATATAAGGCCTCTCTCTATTATAAGGCCCCTTCTAATATAAGGCCCCCCTTCGAAGGTGATCGAAAAATATAAGGCCCCTCTCTATTATAAGGCCTTAGTTATGAGAGTGACCATATATTAACCCAAAGAGAATTGAATTTGAAAATAACATTTGAAAAATAAAAATGAATAAGGGTATTTCAACCAATGTTGTCCCTAATCCAACTTTTGCTGAGAATCTGATCTGATCCAGTTAGCTGGATCATCAAAAATGATCTGATCCACGGAATCAGGATCAGATCATCCCACGGGATCAGGATCAGATCAGAATAAAATGGACTTATAACATGAAATATAATTCAAAAAAAAATAAATTTCATTTTCGCAAATAGACATTGGCGTAATAAGGGATCAATTTAATTATTCAAAAGCAGTGGTCCAGACAGGGTTCAGGGAGAGATTTCGGTGTAGAGATGAGCAAAAAGACTGTCTTTTCATTTTTTAAATTTGATTAGGCACTTTTTCTTAAGAAAGATGGTAATTTTAAGGAATATTTTGAGAGCCTCTTAAGAAATTTCCCAATTTTTCAGAAAAATTATGTACTCCCCATTTGGAAGTAGTCAATTTTCTAATCACATGAGCATTATGTGGTTCGATCTTATATTGGGCGGGGATTTTTGCCACAAAATTTGCATTTTTAGATCAGATCATGGATCAGATCATAATTTGGTGGATCAGGACAACGTTGTTTTCAGCTCAAAAAATTTTCTTCAGGAAAAATTCTCGGGGAAAAAATTAATTTCTTGAATTGAAATCAATTGAATAATGAATTAATTTTCAAAAATACATCTTTGAAAAATATAAGGCCTCTCTCTATTATAAGGTCCCTCTCTAATATAAGGCCCCCCTTCGAAGGTGATCGAAAAATATAAGGCCTAGGCCTTATATTAGAGAGAATACGGTATATATTCAACTGAAATTAGATGGAATATTTCAAATAATTATTAAACATATTATTTATCACTTTATTTATTTTTTTTATTTAATTACAAAGTCATATTTCAAGGAATTGTACTTTCGTTGCTGTAGAGAGGACGGTACCAAGACAAATCACGGCATGGTCAAACAAGTCCAAGTTTGTCCGTCAACAACCGTCATGATGATGCATGCAAATGTCGGAATCATTCCAGACCCAACACCAAAAAATTAAGTCTACTGTAATTTAGGAATGGTAAAAAGAAAGAAGATATGGATAGAAAGGAAGAATGTAAAATGAATGCTAATAGAATAAGTTGCGAGCTATCATCAAAACAGCGGAGTGTTAAAAATAAACTATATATATGTACACATTGATATGTTTTATATATATTTTTTTTGATTTGTGTATATATTTTTTAAGTATATATATTTTTTTATTTACAATATTTAGTGGTTTTTTCTGATAAAAAATGCATATACTCAATATCCGGCCGAAGACACGCTTTTTTCTAGAGACTACGCAATTTTTATTTATTTATTATTTATTTATTTATTTATTATTTTAATAATTTTTGTATTTTTGGTCTACAATTCTGATTAGTAGTCCCTTCTTTTCCCATCTTTCCATTTTTATAAAGAATGCTCAATGGCACTTTTCGAATGATCCGCACCGAGATTATGAATTTTATTGTTTTATTTAAATTTTTTGTCATTTTTTTCCTATTTTGTCATTTGAAATATTTTGTATATATTGGCATTTTCTTTTTTAATTTGTCGCCGAAGCTCGTCTTTGTTTAATCTATAAAAATATTTTAATCATTTCTTTTTGTTATTATTTTTAATCTATTTTCTTCCATATTTTGTTTTTTTAATCATAATTGATGAATGAAGCAGAATGTACACTAGCACGAGAAAAACAATTTTACATCTGCTGTGGACAGTCCATAAGAAAACAAGAAAAGAAAAGTGCAGCATAATAACAAAACCATTTTTGGAAGAAATCCAACTAGGAAATGAAAAACAAGTCACAAATTAGTAATGAAAAATAATTTGCTAATATATGCATGTAAATAACATCTTATTACCGAAAATATTATGATTCATAAAGAAAAAACACTTAATATCGTGACAGACACAAATACATGACAAGTCGCGATGTGGCCGTCCCACTACTACAATATTCGGAAGAAAAAAACATGTTTTTCAAAAATAATTGGATTTTTTGATGGGTTCACTTTAGTATCTTGCAAAATGTCAACTTATTTTACTTTCGAGTTTGGATCACCTTTAAGGGTGGTTTTGGCCAATATCAATTCTACGGGTATTTTTTGATGCAGAATCCGATTCTGCCTAAATTTTGGTGTATGCCAAACATTTTTCTGTCTGATAAATCAAATACAAATACTGTACATCCTGCCTATGATATGATGATATGATACCGATTTTTAAATCGAGACTTGCAAATGATTGGCATATAAACTGAGATTGATATAGGCCCCAGTACATGTACACCAAAATACCCCATACTATACTCTTATATCAGTAAAAATTGACCCTCACCCACCATGGGTCCCAATTATGTAGTGTTGATACCCTCTAATTCTAAATGGTGCTGAGTCTTAAAAAAAGATGCCAAAACTTCCAGCGACATATTTATACAGAATTTTTATGCTCTATCTTCCGGTATTTTCAGTTTTTCGAAATTCGAACAAAAAATATAAAATTTTCGCGAAAATATCGAAAAATAGGGTAATTTTAATTTTTTGTTCACCGGAAGATAGATCACTAAATTCTGTGCAAATATATCGCTGGAAGTTTTGGCCTAGCTGTTATGTATGTGAATAAATGGGGGAAGCCCGTGTGAATCGAACTTGAGTATCATTTTTGTTGAATCCAGACATCTACCACTTGGCCTCGTGGTAGATGTCTGGATTCAACATTAGCCAGATTTAAAATAAATTTTTGGAGAAAGTTTTGGGTTATGGCACTTTTTTGTATTATGTCCATTATGAAAAACCATAGCATGGTTTTTGAATGATAGCCAGGATGGCGATCTCCAAACCACTAAAATGCGGCATTTGCCTTTTTTGACCAAGAAAATGCGGCAAAAATGCGGCATTTTTTAAAAATCTTTTTAAAACAAGATAAAATTACAGAAAATTTTTATTCTGCATATTTCTCGCAACTTTTCACTCTGTTCAGCAATTGTTGATTAGAATAAAGAGATCGTTCGTATAAGAGTAATCTTTGGCGGTGATGTACACTCTACAGTTCACCTTCTCTTGGGGGGGGGGTGCACCGGCTTTCACCGCCGCGCTAGAAAAATGAACATAACTTTTTCAGATAAAATATATAAAATGAGTTTGGTGTCAAATGATAGCCCTAAATGTCTGCTATAAACTTGCAGAAAGAATTATTCGGTTTGGCCAAGCAGAAAAAAAGTTATGGCCAGACCATTGGCCAAAACCACGATTTTATGGCTTAACTTGGCCACAACTTTTTTTCTACTCGGCCAAATCGGTTAGTTGTTCTTGCAAGTTTATAGCAGATCTTTTGACACCAAACTCATTTCTCTATGTTTTACATGAAAAAAGTTATGATCATTTTTCTAGTGCGGCGGTGAAAAACGCGGCGGTGAAAACCGTTGTTCCGTCTTGGGGGGGGGGGGGGNACGGCGACCCCGATAGGGGCCGCCTGAGAAAAATTTTGAGATTTGAGGTTCTTTTCTTAAGAAATTCTTAAAAAAAATTCCGGGCGAATTCTTAAGAAGTCATGACAAGCTTTTCCATAGCTTTCTTGGCAAGATTCCAAGTAAGGCATGATATGATGATTTTTTTTGGCAAACTTCCTAGCGCATTCTTGGAAAATCCTGAGATTGAATGAGATGAAAAATTTTGAGAATTCAGGCTCTTTTTCTTAAGAAAAATTGAGAATTTTTTTTTGCTTAAGAAAAGAACATTTTTTTATGAGGAAATTTCAATGTATCGGCGGCCCCTATCGGGTGCCGGCGACCCCGATAGGGGCCGCCTGAGAAAAATTTTGAGATTTGAGGTTCTTTTCTTAAGAAAATTGGTCATTTTTTGGTTAAATTTACAAAAATCCAAAAATGTGGCAAAATGCGGCAATGGACAAAAAAATGCGTCAGAGAGGTCAAAAATGCGGCTGTTTCGCCAACCTGACATAGCACCTTTTAAATACCCAAGCAATCAATTGCATTATATTAACTATGGGACCATAACCATAAATTACCTACCACTCCTAGGGATAATCTTTTTTTAATGGCCGAAAACCACAGTTTTCTTTTCATTATGCTTAAATTAAATAAATACAAAATTTATCAGCCGAATTGATACGAATTCCTGTAATGTTGCCGAATATCACAGACTGCACTCCCGACTGGTCCCCTGCCGGGATTGCCTACAACCTGTGGATGTTGTTGATGATCTCCGTCTGTTTGTTGTTCAACATCTGTTCTGCATTCGCCTGCATGCGACAGGCCAAACACATAAATTCCGCCGCATTTTATGTGTTGGCCAATCTGGTAGGAAAAATGCTAAATTTGAAAAATGCTTAGAAAGCTATAAAATAAGAGAATTTGAAAAACTATGTCTAGGATCAACTGTCTTGCAATTATTAACAAACTTTGTAAAGAAATATTAAAGCCAATTTTCAAATCGTTATTCGTAAAAAGAATTTATTCCAATTTTTGTCTTTTTTAATTAATCCCATTTTCTGACGATAAATTGCTGATTTTTCTGCATTTTTCAGTGTCTGGCCTATGCTCTGCACCTGGCTTCCACCTTCCTGCTACCCTACCTCGAAGCTGTCACCAATATCCGTGTCTACCTTCCATTCTACTTGGAGGCCACCATCGGTATCATCGGATCCGGTTCTGGCACGCATCTCTTCTTGTTGTTCGCCGCCAATCGCTTTGTCTGCATTTTTGCACCCCTCAACTACGATCGCATATTTACCGACAGGTTATAAAGATTTTAAGAATTAAATAAAAAAGAATGCTTGAGGGCCATCAATGCGAGCTCCTTCTTTTTTATAAAGCAAAAAATAAAAATGAATAAAATATTGGTCTCCATGTAAAAAACTAATGAATAACTTCACAATCGAATCCAAGCTGCCATCCGTCCAGCCAAAAAATTGTATTCTCTAAATTATTTTTGTTCTCAACGTTATTTCTAACTTGTAAGCCGAATAATAATGAATGAATAATAAGTCCCTATAAGTCATAACCACAAGTCCTCATCCGAAGGTCTAATAATACGGCACCATTTTTTGAAAAATCTAGGAAAGCTGCACAGTGTTCATTTTTATTTTAATTTTTACAGTCCGAGTTATTTAGATAAAAAATGGTGACGAATTGTCGTATCTTTTTTGGTGCTGAATTGTCCTATCCCCGCACCGAATTTCCTCGACCTTTATAAATTTCGATAAGATTCCATCCCGATCATCATTCAAAATAATACATATTTAGTTTTTAGATTCAAAACTTAATATTTTTTTCTAAAAATTCCATCCCAGAAACACTTGGCTGGCCATCGGCCTAGCCTGGCTCCTCGGCATCCATCGCCAACTACAGCATATTATCCATGGAGAGCGTCTGGAGCATTGCTGGGCCCCGGGCTTCGTCCAATACCGTTCTAGCAATTCCAAAATTATCGACCAGTTGGTCATAATCCAATTGGTCGAATTTGTACAGAAATTGAGCATGGCCACCCCGACCCTATTCGACATCCTAGTATTGGCCAAACTCGGCATAGAACGTCTACCTTGTAAGAGTTACTATGAAATTTCTGATCATTTCAGTATTGATGCATTAGTTTTCTATACTTAATGTATTTTCCAATGTAAATTGGGGATTCAAGAGCCCACAAAAGGTTATTCTTTTAACGACTAAAATTTATTATAGAAAATATTTTACCATACCTTACCTTTTTTGGGCCAAAATTCTTTCATCAATAAAAATGGGATAAAAACTATTTTGGTCCTTTTTTTGACTTTTAGCAACTCTTTGGAGTAAAAAACTAAAATAGTTAACTATTTTTGGTTTTTAGCAACTAAAAATCCGGTCCCTATTTATCATAGAGTTAAAAATTTGTTCGTCTGCAATATAATGCTGTGTGGAAGTACCATATCTCTTAATACTTTTGCTCTGTAATAGCATATCGTCTAATCAATTTTCATTTTCGCGATTTGTGGTTTCTGTACTAGCGTATCCCTCCCTCTACAGTTTCACCATTCTACCGTATGGCTAGCCATGACGATCACCGTCACAACGATCGTGTGCGCACCTTCATGGTGTGTCTGGCCACCAGTACCTGCCACGTGCTTTATGTGTGGGTATTGCATCCGCTGATCACCAGCCGGGACCTGTTCCATGTGTTCAACCTGATCCTTACCGTATTACCCGCAGCGTTGATCATACTGTTCAGTCCGAGTTACCGTAAACAATTCAAGGTACATAAAATTGCAAACAAAATCATCATTATTGTTAGAGTGCAATTTATTATTTAAAAAATAAAAGCAGAACATTCTTATGCCAAAATCAAAGAAACAATAATAAATTATCGAATATTTATATATTATAAAAGACCCTTTAAAAATACTTTTATTTATTCAACTAAAATGACCATCATATTTGCGCTTTTACTGACAATCGAATAATTTTAATTTTTCATTTTTTTGACCATAAATTTACTTTTTTTTGTAAAAATTATTTTTCAAGGCTTTGTACTTTCGCCGTTCCAGAACAGACAATATCAAGACAATTCCTGGCATGGTCAAAAAAGTACAGGTCTGTCCATCAACAACTGTCATGATGAATGTCGGCGGATCTGCTCCGGTTCAACTACCAAGAAATTAGGCGTGTAAGTAAAAAGAAAGACAGAAACAGAAGGAAAGAAGATAAAGGGCATCGAAAAAGTAGGAAAGTCAAGTTATGAGTCGAAAATTCAAAAGTTTATTTAGCTTTATAAAAAAATTAAATTTATGATTTTTCAGCAATATTTTTGTATTAATATTTTTTTATCATCTATTATCCTGTAGCAGAATATTGTACTGATCAATGATTCGATTTGTTATGTTGCTAATTAAATTAAATGGTATTTAGTATATTTTTACCATTTCCCATAATCGTTTTTTATTATAAAAGTAAGGCAATTATATTATATGACGCATTTTTATTTTATTTTTAATATACATATTTATTTCACCAAATATCCAATCATTATTTTTTTATTCTATTTTTTGTATAATTTTAAATATATGGTTGGTCTTCTATTGCAGTTATTGCCGTACAATAAACATTTAGGTTTATGTAACATTTTTCCCGTAAAATTTGGAACTTCACCTAAAAAAATAAAATACCTAAAAAGCATAAAAGATAGAGCATAAAATTCTGCATAACTATATCTTTCACATCTTTGGCATAGAAGGTTTCAAAACAAAAAGTTCTCAAGGATATAACGTTATTTTGGACTACAATAATTAATATTCTTTTAAATATCTCAGAAAATTTTAATAACAAAAAACGTTTAAATTAAAATTTTATTTGCAAAGATTTTTCATTTCATTAAAAATCCAGCTTGGCAATGACGATTAATGATCGTCATTAACAAAAAGGAATAAAATTTTCACCTTACAATGTGTTTGAATTGCGGTGACTCTGATTTTTTTAATTAGAAAAGTTGAATTATACAATTATTGTTTGATTGGGACACCAAACAATGCATTTACATGAAAAAATTTGGGTTGAATTTTTCATTTTCAATAGTAAGCAATCCCCCAAACAAATTGTCGTTTCTCATTAAATAAAATTTCCGATTTTAAATAATGTAGATGCTTTAATTTTGAATTTAAATCTTTAATATCCATTTTTATATATTAAATATCCAATATCATATAAATAAAAACTTCATGGTTAAGTCCCGTAATTATTGAATTTTTTAATTTATTATTAATTTAGGCCTGAAAAAATAAATTAAAATATACATAGATCAGAATATCAATTTGCAAAAATTATTTGATATGCCATCCTTGATCAACACTCTGGCGGCGCTTTTGCTTCTTGTTCTACCTTTGGTAAATTTATACAAATTGAGCACCACCACTGTGCCAGATTGCACTCCAAAGTGTGAAAATGGATGGTCATTCTACAATGGCTATTGTTACGGGGTAAGAGATGCCGATTTTCGGATAAAAAATATTTATGTCGTGGAAAATTATATCAAAAAGTCATAAATGAATAAAAAATCAAAAATTAAATGGACTTGGCTAAAATCATTTTTTTTAAATAAATTTCGACTACAATCATGAGACTATTTGTCTATTAAGATAAATCAATTAAGAAAATGCCGTAATAAATAAATCGGTCAAAGTAACAAGTTTTTAGTTTTTTTGGTAAATTAAATGAAATTTGATTAAATGTCGGCATTTTTTTCTTGGATTATTTAATATTAACCGGTAATGATCAGTGTCAAGTAAGTCGGCTATAATTTTAGTTTAGTAAAATTTCTATTAAAAAAATTATAAAGAGGAATGGTCGTATATATTACATAAAAATTAATAATTTTTAAGCAATATACTTACAATGTAAAGGGTTAGCATGACATTTTGCAGCTGAACACCAGCGCACTTTCGCAATCGGAAGCTCAAGCGGCTTGCAAGTCCGTAGGAGCCAACTTGGTTTCTATTCATGATGAGAAGGAGAACAAATTCGTCAAAGGTTAAGTCATTTTTGGAATTGAAATCAGTATTTTCCTCTAATATGAGAATTTGATCTTTATTTTTTCAAAATCATCTGATAGTGAATTGGAATTTTAGCTTATAATAGAGAAAGCCATAGTTGTTTATTGGCTTTTATTGTTTCTGACTTTTTGACGCTTTAAATATTCCTATTTCAGTTGTTTTCCCCAAATTTATCTTCTAAAGACGACCTTGATTTAGTGGATTTGCCAATTTTACTTCCTATTTTTCATTAGATTTGTTGAAAAAATGGTTCATCGGATCGCATGGAAATGGGCTGTGCTTTTGGATGGGACTTATGCTTGATTATGATATCTGCAATATCAACTCCAAAAAGCCAATTGGTGCTTCGTACACGGATGGCACCAAAGTGGACTACGGTAACCCGGTGACCACAAAGGTATTTATTATATGCATAACATTCAAAATACTAAATGGTGAAATGATTAGAAAACAAGTACATAGATAAAATATTTCGATCATGATATTATTTTGGCTATGATAAGAGTAGAAAAATATGTTTGAAATTAATTTTTAAAAATTGACAGTCCATCTAGCAGTTGGATCTTGAGCTTTTTAAATTGAATAAATTAAATTTTCATATTTTGTATTAATTTTGAGGATTTTTGCATCAAAAAGAAGAACAAATTTCAATTATAAGATAAAAATTAGAATCAAACATAAAAACAAAATACCGTAAAAATATATTAAGCCCCCATGGGATCTTATTTTTCAACCCCTCTGGAGAGTGGAGTCTATTAGAGATTCCACTAGAGTTTCTTCAGTGGAGGGGATCTATTGGAGGGGAGGAGGGTTCCTAATGGGAGGTGGGACTTAATAGAGGTAAAATATGGTAAACATTAAATAAATGAATTGTCTTGATTTCGATGAAGATCTCTGGAAAAATTGAATAATAGAAATTAAAATTATTTTGCATAGTGATATTGAATTAATAAAACTTATCAAACATTTCCTAGCCATTTGCATAACTAATAATTTAATTCAGCCATAAATGAAAAATGAAAAATAAGGAAAACTAAATTTGGAAACAAGCTTGCTTTAAAAAATAGCCCGGCGACGCTCCATGGAGCGACGGAGCTTGGTGGAACAATGGGGTGCCATTCCCGGAGCCCAACAACATTTATGGCCAAGAAAACTGTGTCCACATGCCCCAGAACGAAAAGGCCAACGGCGAGTGGAGCGATGTGGGCTGCAGTGCCCGACTCGGGTTCATGTGCAAGAAGAAGTGGAAGTACTGATGAGCAGGGTGAAGGTGGTAAGGAACGGAGGTCAATGACAAAAATGGGTTCGAGATGTCGGAATCGTTTGCAATCGGATTAAATCCAGGAAAATATGGCCAAGTCTCAGTTATTATAGATATAACTTTTAATTTTGAGAATAATTTCATGATTTTTATATTTATAATTATTCGCATTCTATTTTATCCAAATAAAAAGGTCGAAAATCCACCTTTCTATAATTTTTCATAAGTTACAGATACAGATCTCGAAAATTCCCACTTTTAAATGTGGGTAATTTAAAATTAATAATTTTAAATGTTTTCTTTCATTTTTTGCACCTAAGAAAAAAAATTTAATAAATAAATTGATGAATTAAAGTTTATTTATTTATTTATTTATTTTATTCTTTTTTTTGTAGATATATGCACGCACGTCCGAAGAAGAAAACTGAAATAATGCATTTGTTGGACATAAAATCGAGATTTTTTGTTAAATTATGGATTTGGCATGTTATTAAATTTTTATAAAATAATTTTTTAAAGTTTTTAATAAATTATTATGACTTTTTGCATAAAATGTTGAGCTTTATTAATGCGATTATTACAAAACAAAAATATTTCCACATTTTTTTACTTAAATTTTTTGGTACATTTCGTCTAAGCCTTCCTTGTTTTCAACAAATTCAGAATTCAATTCGACTTTGCAAAATGATCCTTTCTGGTAGTGATCTTTGATTTTTATGTCCATTTGCGTCAATTTTGATTTTAATTCAATTTTGACGGTGTCATCAAGGGCATTTTGAGTGGTTTTGATGCCGACCAGCCATGCCCTTTTATAAATTGGACAGCTAAAAAATATTCTATTATATATTTTTATGTTCCTTATGGTCGCAATAAAAATAAAAACGAACAAATCGATTTATAATTTAGTATATAAAATAATTATTTATATATTATAATTTTTTATATGATTCTGGACCTTGTTTGTTGACACTCGGAGTCAATTGTGATAAAAGTAGGATAAATATGGCAAAATTGGACCCAATTAGCCAATGGATTGTCTACAAAATCCAGCAGATCATGCCTTAACCGCTCTCCGACAAAATTACAAAAGTTTTCAATTTGCAATTGCGGCCCGGAACAGATGGCCACAATGAAATGTTTATACTGAAATTTATTAATAATATTTTTTTAAAATAAATCGCAACTATTGTAGGCCCTCTAATGATAAAAATTCTTTTGCCCAAATTTCTTTTCATTTAGAAATTGTGAATAAATATTTCTCTACCTTACCGGATGTTTGATGTAAATTTTATATAGAAAGATAAATCTTCATGTACATAATAAAATATTTATTTATTTTGTTTACTTTATCGGTAAATCGCATTGGTGTAATGAGCTCAATCATATTAGTCTGCACATTATCAATATTTCTTAGTTGCAAAAAAGCTGAAAAATATTAATAAAGCTTTAATTAAAATAGTAATTGACCAATTAAACGAGCTTTGAATTATTAAGTTGAATTGGATTCTCTATTCTTAATTGATGCGATAGATGTCAATAAGTTTATAAAATTTTTTGCATTAGAATAACCCCATTAGACTCCTTAAAAAATTATTTTTCTATTTTTGGATAGAACATATCCAGAAATTGGATTTGTAATTATTTTTATATTTTAAAAACTTGTTCTGCTTATTTATCTTTCACCATTTCTCAGCTCAGTTTGGATCACTTTTGCGCTTTGCAAATTCACATTTGTGGCCATATTTTGTTGGGGGAATACGGGCCCGATCACGACCATGCCCAGCTCGGCCCTGATCTCCCTGATCATTTCCTTCCAATAATGTTTGTCCTTTACATTGTCCACAACAAATTGCCGTTTGATGAACCATTCCCGACTTGGGGACCAGACCAGCAACTCCTCTGGCCGATCATCATCATTATTTCTTGGGTTATAATCGGATAATGCCACTGGAATTGGCCATTTCCTTGAAAATTTATGGGTTTTAAATTTTTAAATGTTGCTGTTTATTTTGTAGAATTATATTATTTATTATTTAAGCAATTGAATTATTTATATTTTCTTCTAACATACCATGTTGTGAAAACAAGAAAGAACTTTTCGATGAGGAATGGCACTGAACTGTCCGGATACAACAAAACCACTTTGGTCAGCATAATGGCCAAAATTTTCGTGTCCAAATAACCCATTAGCGGAGTACTGTAAATGTGATTGCCTAAATATAAAATTAATTATTTAGTTTTGATTCATTTTTTACTTTTGGCCCACAACTCCAAATATCTGAGCACCGTTCTGAATTTCTCCAATAAAACATTATTGTTATTATTAAAATTGGAATCCTTTTGATTAACAGATAAATAGTCGAGTATTTTGAAGTAGATCGCAAAATCTAAAAAATAAATTAAGGATTAAATCAATTATAAATGAATCTATTTATGATGGTACAATATCCATTTTTATCAAATTTAATTTTTACTTCTATTAAGTTCCCAACTCTATTAGGAGCCTCCCCTCCAATAGACCCCCTTCCACTGAAGAATCTCTAGGAAACCTTTAATAGACATCCCCCTCCAGAGGGGTCGAAAAATAAGACCCCATGGGGGTTCTAATGGTGCTATGGCGTTTTTAAAAAAAATATCATAATGGGCGTTTTAAAAAAAAAGAATCAAAACTCAATATGTCCTCTAAAAACTTTTTTGTCAGCCTGTTAGACCTAATGTATAAAAGGCAAAGTTGTGCAGAATTTTATGCTCTATCTGCTGGTATAAAATTTTTTCAAATTTCGAACAAAAATGTCGAAAAAAAATCGAAAAAACCATATTTTTCGGTATTTTTGACTTTTTTCGACATTTTTATTCGAAATTCGAAAATTTTATACCAGCAGATAGAGCATAAAATTCTGCACAACTGTGCCTTTTATACATTTGGTCTAACAGGTCTAACAAAAAATTTTTTAGAGGACATATTGAGTTTTGATCCTTTTTTTTAAAACGCCCATTATGATACTTTTTTTAAAACGACCCAGCACCGTTCTAATATTTTTTACGGTGAAACATTTTTAGAACATACGCATTTTATTTATTGGTATTAATGTAAAAGAAGGTAATTCCATTTTCAATACGTTTTTGGTTATGAGTTTTTTAATTGAAATCTTTAAAATTCTTTACCCGATAGAACATATTCCATGGCAATCCATTTTTTGATGCGTTTTCTTTGATGAAGTGCCTTTTCTTGTATTTTACTTAATTTTTCGATAAAATTGATTTGTTTCTCCAATTCTTCGACAATATAATGTGCATTTTCACCTTTGAAAATAAAATGCTAATGAGATTAATATCATTTATTAGATAATAAAAAATAAATAAATAAAAATTAACTTGAAGAG
This sequence comes from Rotylenchulus reniformis, assembly GCA_001026735.1. Classification (NCBI taxonomy): domain Eukaryota; kingdom Metazoa; phylum Nematoda; class Chromadorea; order Rhabditida; family Hoplolaimidae; genus Rotylenchulus; species Rotylenchulus reniformis. The sequence continues at coordinate 188,340 of LDKF01000005.1, forward strand.
AAAATAAAAATATTTTTTATTAATTTACTTTTTCCCGGTTTCAACCGCTCGTTTTCCAGCTCTTTCCGCTTTTGTTTGCGCTGCCACAAATCAATGCTGACCATGTGCTCATCAAAATCATCTTTATCGATGGCGCTATAAATGGATTCCGCAAATTTTTCCGACAGCAATTCGATCTGCGAGTACAAAAATAATATTTATTTTACTGTAAAAATTTTTTTAAATTAAATTATTAAAAAAATGGATTGGCCAATAAATCAAAATTTAAATTTTACACAAAATATTTTTTAACGTTATAAACATAATTTTTACGACCTTATGAAGGTTGAATTGCCCGGTGTGTAAACTTTTAAGTTCAGCGGGCAATGAGATGGAATGCAAGTCGACCTGCTTTTCCATGAGGCGAAATCGCAGAAATGGCAGTGCATATTTTTCGCTGGGCACACGGAAATAAAATAACTCGACATTTTGATTCTAAAAAATATTTATATTTTTGTAAAAATTCGATTCAAATATTATAATCCTTGAATGATGCATATTTTAACAATTACCTAAATTAATCAAAAACATATTTATTTACCTTACATAATGCGCAGTACAAAGAATTGTCTGGGCAATCCTGCTGGTCACAATTATGACGAATATTAATAATTTGGTTGTCCAAATCGAATTCCTCCGGAAAAATGCAGAGCAACTCAACCTTTTCATAATCTAGATGATGCAAAGCACCGACATGGAACTGGACTGGGTCATACTAAAATTAAAAAATAAAATAATTTAATTTGTACAAAAATTCTTCTTTCATTTTTGTCAGTTTTATTCATTTTCTAACTTTTTAAATCATATTTTAATAAAAAATAAGAACATTTTCTTACCCAATTTTTAATAATTGTCTCCAACTCCTTTATAACTCGCTGAGTATGTACCTTTTTCGCCTCTACATTTCTATTATCAATGATGGAATTAATCTGAAATAAAGCAATAAAATTTAAATCCAAAATTCCAAATTAACCTTTTCCATTTTTTCAGAAATTATTTTTTCATTTTCGGTCAGTTTCAATTCTTGCCATCCTTCGAACAATTTGAGTGACAACAATTTTCTTTTTCTTCCCAAATTGGTTTTGTTATCAACGAATCGGTTCAAATTTGGACAATTCTGGTACTGATTCAATAAATGTTCATCTGATAAAAATTAATGCGTTTAGTGTACAATTAAATTAAAGGAATTTAATAAAATGAAAATAAAAAAATACAATGTAATTTAAGCAAATAAGCACTTTTCATCATGATAAATATTTTTAGAATATTTGGGCAAAAGCGCACTTTTTCTTCATGATATATTTTTAGAAAATATATTTATGAAATTGCATTAAAACCAGCTAATTGGCTATAAAAATATATCCCCAAGCATCGTCATTTCTTGGTCAAAAAATAATAACTATCTAATAAATCTTTGTCTAATAAATTTTCGTTAAACAATTTCGATAATGGAATTATTATTCGCATTCCTTGAAGTGTATAATTTTTCCAAAAATTTACCCAAATTCCGCTGCTCAATGGCTTTTGGATATGAATTTGAAACAAAATGTTCAAATTGTTCGATCATTTGGTCATTTTCACCATTCATTCTGAGAATTTCGGCCAAAATTGTCTTTTGCCTAATTTTTATCAAATTGTGCCAAAGTATTCCTTTCGACTCGTAAATGGCCTTAGCGAACTTTCGACGGTGCAATTGTTGTACAACATTTTGTAGTTCTGCTTCTTCCATAATATTTTTCGGTGCTTAAAAATAAATAATATAAAGAATGGGAAAAATAATAATAAATGGGGCAATCATGAAGCAAAATTATTTTTACGCTATAATTCCGTTTCTTATGAGTGCAGGCTATGAATATGACTGTTATTAAAATTTCTTTTATAATTTCTTATTGATATAATTTAAATTACCTATATTTTTATGCTATTTCTGCTTATTATAACCTTTTTCAAGTTACCTTCTGCTACCCAAAAAGGGGTAAAAAACTCCTTGAAAATATTTTTTTAACAAATTATTACAATAATATCTTTTTGAGTTTTTCTCGCTTATTTTTCTCACTTTCCACGCCATTATGGTGACTACTCCCATCCATTACCATCACAATTTTCTTCAATAGTAAATACAGTTCTTTCTCCAAATTCTCTTCCCCAACTTCGCTTTGTCTCATCTGTTTCCATTCCTTTTCAATTTTTGCTCTTTCTGGCATTCTCTCGCCCATTGCATAATGTAATACCGTCATGGCTTCTATTCGATGGCATATTTCATTAGCCAATGCTCCAATGTCCAACACTCTGATCAATGACATTTTTCGATCATTTTGTGGACTTTTTTCGGTGTTTTCATTTCCCAACTCTGGAAAATCTATCAATCTTGGGCGTCCATTGACAGTTTCTGTTTCATCTGCAAGTATGACGCCAATAAATTCGCCATATTTCATTGCTAACAAATTGTCATCCCAAAAATCGCCCAATTTCAGCCCTGCAAACTCATCGATTTCAATGTCATGTTTTTCGTTCAACTTATTAGTCGCTATATTCTTTACATGATCCTTATCATGGATTTCTATCGATTCTTCTTTTTGCATATGCGAAATCAGTTCTTGTAGGTCATAAGTTATAGCGTTCCAAGTGTATATATCATCAAAATTCATATTAAGAATATTATCATCTGTTATAGCTTCTATTCCTCGATTATTGCTTCTATTTGGCGTAATTTGTCTGTTTGTTAGGTCAGTGTTTTGCTGCTCTTGGCCATCTGTCATATTCATCTTCCCTATCACTTCCTTTAACAATTCTTGAGTTGTAGAATGCACTATATTGTCATAGCTTCTATTCGGTATATTGTCTATTTCTATACTTTCTTCGTGTTTTTCTACACATTGTGCTTTTTGCAACATTTCCATTGCAATTTCTAATGTGGCATCCTCTTTAGAACTGAAGCCATCGTTGGTTGTATGATCATCATCATGGTCTATATTTTCATGATTTATATTTTCCTGACTATTTTGTCCATTTTCTTCTTGGTTAATTCTTCTCTTCGTCATATTACTTTTATTTCCCGGACCACTATTCCCATGGGTTATCTTTTCATTTGTTTTATTCGCTTTATTATTTGCTATATTTATTTTTTCTTTATTATTATGGCTATTATTCCTAAAATCCATATCCTCATGGTTTTTATTCTCATGAATTTTCTTCGCCTTCTCATTGCTTTTAATTTCCTTATGACTTTTATTATCTTCTCTTTTGATTTTAGTGCATTCATTTTCATGATTTACATGATTTTCTTCCTCTGGTCCACCAATTTTCTTCGTTGAATTATCATTATTATTAATATGTTGTCCCAAGCCAATTATTTTTGATGATAATGCCATTGTCATTGGCACTTTTTCATCCTTTTTCTCCAACTTGGCACCAACTTTTGGACCCTGATTTTCTTCCTTTTCCCTCAATTTGGGCATATTTTCGGCGATTTCTTGCTCCTGATTTATATGCTTTTGGTTTAGTTCGTCCATAACATTTTGGCTCAGATGTTCATTGTTTTGTAAACCATCTTTTTGGTGGTCAGAATTGGCCACAATTTTTTGTTTTCTTTTTCCATTATTCTTTTTCTCGAATTTGACCATTGCTTTTTGGCCGCCTTGTTCACAATCTTGTCCACCATCTTTTTGCTCCAAGTTGGCCATAACTTTATGGCTCCTATTTTCTTCCCTTTGTTTATCATCACCAACTTGCTCTAATTTGGCCACAATTTTTTGGTTGCTCTGTTTACCCTTTTCTTCATCATCCTTTGATTCTAATCTGGTCATAACTTTTTGGCTCTGATTTTCATTATTTTGTTCCATTTTGGCTAAAATTCCCTTATTTTTTTCTTGTTCAGTATCAATCATATTTTCTTTCTTCCATTTGTTCTCTTCCATTTTCGTTCCCGAACTTTGACCTTCCTCCAAAATTTTACTTTCTCTTAAAAGTTTGTTTTTATTTCTTCTTTTTTCCTTTTTCTTCTGAGTTTTCACCTGCTTTTTCTCAATATCCATCTTCCTTTTTACTTCTAAAATTTTTTAATTAAAAAATTAAAAAATAATAATTTAATGATTCTTATATTTCTATTTAAAAAATTATTCGATATATGTATAAGAATATATAAATGAATTAGAAAATAATGATCAAATCAAATTTATGTAATTATTCCGTAATGATTTATTTTTTACCTAACAGTCCTTTAACTGTTGTCAACAATTCGCCATAATGAACTTCGCACTTTTCGATGATTACTAGTGCTGATTGCAGACCAATCCACTTCGCCAGAGCTATTCCATGGTTAAAGTACATGAGTACTAAAAGAAAATATTGGGATCAAAAAATAGAAACAATTTTTAAATTCAATTAAAGGGCTCAAAAACTAGTTGAGTGAGCCGTATTTTACAATTTACTTAAACATCGTTTGGAAAATCCATACCATGTCAATTTTTTAAATAAAATTGTAAAATTTAGGAGTATACTAACCGATTTCTAGGGCATTATCATTTTTCATTATCTATATTACTTACTAATTTAAACGCAATCTCTAGAAATTAATTTAAACCCGAAAAGATGAACAATCAAATTGATTTTACAATTTTATTTAAAAAATTGACATGGTATGGATTTTAATAACTTATAACTACTTATATAAAAATAAAAAATAAATTAATTTTATTGTTTTCTTTAAATAAAAAGATTTTCGCCCAAAAGTAGCCGAATCAAATTTCATAATTTTTAAAGGGTTCTTGATCGAACTATAAATATATGAGTGAATAATCTTTTAATTTATCAAGTCTTTTTTTGATTTTGAAAAAATCATTAACAAAGGATGAACAATCAAATTGACATAATCTTGTATAAATTTTGTCAGACATTGCCTTTCTTAGTTAAGGCATAGGAAAGTGCAAAAAAAAATTAAATTTGATTTGCCACATTTTTTAACGACCAACGCCGGAGAGCGAAAAATGGAAATTCGAAATATTATAAAGATATTATTTTAGTACATAACAATCTTTCTGACTGTGACCATTACCTTTCTCTAGCTGTTCACCGAATTTGTCCTCCAACTCGAACATTTTCAGCATTGTCTCGAAGTGCAAGGATCCCATCCAAGTCGCGTAGAATTCAACCATTTCGGCATCGTTGTCGATCTTCACAGGTTCCATTTTCAATGCCTTTATGAGCATTTCGTCCCAATCATTGTCGTCCGATCCCGCTGTGCCAGCCACCAATTTTCCCATCCAGTTGTTAATTTTATACATCAAAATGATCAAATGACCATGGACATGTTGAAGTTGCTATAATAGGTAATAATTACCCAATCATTAATCCAATTATTTATTTAAAATTTATTGTTGTAAAACTAATGAAATGTCCAAAAGATTTAGTTTCTAATAGCTAAAAGACTTAATAAGTTAAACAGAAAGATATTATACTCAACTTATTCTTATGGCTCGACTTCGGCAATCCCGACATTAAGATTGAAATAAATTTAAATTTTTCTGTCAGCAACTTTTGAACCATACGGTTGCCTGACCCCCCATCCCCTCCAAAAATAGGTGTAATGATATTTGCGACCCATTATAATCCGGTTCAAAACGAACCTATAGAAATGGATTTGATGTCAAAAAATAGAGCAAAAAATTAGCAATGGAATAAGCCTATGCCCCTTTAAAATTGGCCCATTATAAAAAGTATGGTCAAAATATCTTGAATTTGGCCAAAGTCATTGTTTTGGCTATAACTTTTTTCACAGTAGTCATTTTGAGCTGCCTTAGAATCATTTTTTCGCTAATTTTTGACATCAAAAATATATTTATCTAGGCTTGAATTGAACAAAGTTACTTATAACAAGAGTCTGGACCACAAATGGCGTATAATCCAAAAATAGATAGCCGGGCTGTCAGAATAATGCCGATCTGTAAGTGTTCATCTACACCCCCTTTCAATTATTCAAATACGGTTGACATTTCTGCTTTCTGGGTTCTCCAATCTCGATTATATAATTTTATAACTATATCTAGATGATCTATTCTGATCTAATTAGCTAATTACCATGCATGTGTTTGCAAAATTTATCATTTCTCTTACCTCTTCTTGGGTGCAATCATGTGTTTGATCATAAAATTCGTCCAACAAATACTGGTTTTTGTCCCAAAATTTTTGAATTCGCTTTGACTTTTGCGTTTGCGCGTTCATCCATCTCGCAAATGCCATCAGATCTGCCTTCATCAAGGCCAACATTCGATCGGAAATTTTTTCGGCTGACAAAGCATCCAAATAGTGCGAAATCAGCAAATTGTTGTCATTGTAGAACACTGAAATTATGAGGATTAACTTTATTATTATTATTTTATATTTTATCTTTTTTCGTTGGATTTTGATTTAATATTTTTATATTTTATATTCAGCAATCATGCACTTATAATTGCAAATGATAAAAGAATAATGATTTAACACGACGAATAAACGATGTGATTTGTTGCTATATCGTATTAATTTTGGAGATTTTAAAAATTAATAATTAATTTTTATATGATATGCATAGCATAAATCTTATTTGCAGATTTTTCATGAGTTCAAAATTGTTCTGATCATCAACACGCGAGATCATGTCAACAAAAAATTTTTCAAATGGATTTGTTGCTATATGGATTTGGCATAGCAACGCTGAAATTCACATTCTGGTGTTTTCTGGGGGCTAATTATAAAATCTGAGCTTCAAATTTATCTTTGACGAATCAAATATATGATTTTTCATTAATCCTGATTTTCTGTTCTATGCTTAATTAATCGAACATGTGATTTTTTTATCAAGTTTTGATTTTTTGTTTTTATTTTGTTTTGAATATTTGTTATTGAAATTTGTGCACTTTTACTCAAACAACAATTAAAAATAATTATTTCCAAATTTATTCTTAAAATATGGTTTGAGTATGAAATATATAGGCATTTGTGAAAAATCGACACTTGATAAAAAAAATCATAAATTTGATTAGTCAAGGTCAAAATCGGAACTCACAAGGAAACATTTCTACTGCCAGTCGGAATTTGCATATTCCTTTCCTGCCATTTGTAGAGCATAGTAGAGCATGCACGACAACCGCGGTAAATTTTAATAGTAAATGCCCTCAGAGTTAGGAAATTCATTATTTTCTTTTATATAATAATTCCCAGCCGTTTTTACGGCGCATTACCTAACTGTGATTATAGATGGATCGACCGGTGGCATCCCGGATTAGTGGATGATCCGTGTGGATGAACGACCGAACATTTAATAATTATTTTTAGAAATTCTATAACTTTGCTTCCTAGCTTTACGGGATTTACTATTAAAATTTACCGCGGTTGTCGTGCATGCTCTACAAAATGGCAGGAATGGAATATGCAAATTCCGACTGGCAGTAGAAAATGTTTCCTTGTCAGATTCGTAATCAGCACCACAATGATGTGGATTTTCAGCCCCAGTCATTGACTTTTTCCACGGGATCGCAATTCCGAACGATTGTCAAATCGGCGAACTCAAATATATTTCTACCTACCTATTTATTATTTTTCTTGAACTAACAATTCGCGTCCAAACTGTGCATTTTGTTCCAACCCTCAAACACCGCAAGCGCAACACTGTTGTCCGCTTTTGGCGTTGTGAAGTCGAACAAAATTTTCCACAGACGTGTTCTGCCTCCCTGGATGCCTCTGATCATTCCGCTGAGCGGATGGGAACCCAGCAAATATTTCTTCAACATTTCGAATTTGTTCTTCCGCAACCATTTTCGTTGCTCTACCATAGCCATCTGTAATATGTAAGGATTAAAGCATACTTATGGATATTTAAATATATATTAAGTGAAGCATTCAATCGGTAAAAATTTCTTCTGCACTAAAATGCGGAAATTGAAGATAAAAAATTTTTAGACTAACATATTAAGTCACTTCTGGCCAGATTATTATTAGATAATGTTATTATTTTTGGATAAAACACACTAATAATTGTATTGTTAGCTGCAGATGCGTGTGGTTTAAGTTGATTAGTTAGTAGTATGAATAAATATAAGAAATAAATAGAGCTTTTTTCTTTTTGTCTTAAAATTTTTACTAATAGTTTATTTTCATTGTTGGATTTTTTTAACTTATATGCAAATATAGGATACCTAACTCTAAAGTATAGAATAACTTTAAGCAAACCCGACATTTGTGGAACCAGATTATAATTATAAACTCAGCTCGAACGTAACTTAAAAACATCATTTTATGTCAATAAATTGTGTAAAAAAAAGCTTACACTTTTTTAAATTTATTCACTATGAAAAAAGTTATGGTCAAATGCAGGGTATTTTAGCCGTAACTTTTTTTCAAAAATATCTATTTTGAACAGGCTTAGGCTTATTTCGTAGCCAATTTATTATTCTATTTTTCGACATCAAACACATTTTTTCGGATTGAGTTTGAACCATTTTAAAACAAAGTTATTACTAGTGTTCGGCGCGGGTCGGGCCCGCATGCGGGTTTTTGACGGGCCCGCAACATCGGGCCCGCAAAAACCCGATGTGCGGGCCCGACCCGCAAAAATTATATTTTTTGCGGGTTTTTGCGGGTTGCGGGTTTTTGCGGGCCCGACGATGCGGGCCCGACCCGCAACGATTCCAACCCTGCAGGGTTTTTGCGGGTTTTTGCGGGCTGAAAAATTTGAAAAAATGACCAAATTTCTTAACAAAATCGTGCCAAAATTCATTTTTTTTTCTCGGCGGCCCCTTTCGGGGCCGCCGACACCCCCNCCCCCATATACCATACAATGAAATTCATCAAAAATCTTGTCATAAAAAATGTTCAAATTTCTTAAGGAAAATGACTCAAAATTGCATATATTCTCCCCGCGCTTCCGAATTAATTAAAGCAGTAAAATTCTTCATAAAGCGAAAAATATTGGCCAATTTTCTTATGAAAATGATCCAAAAAACACAAAATTTTCTCTGGCGGCCCCTGTCGGGACCGCCGGCACTTCTCAACACTGAAAATTTAATTTAAAAAATAAGCTTAAAGCGAAAAATGACTAAAATTATTTAAGAAGAAAAGACTTAAAACGCAAAATTTTCTACGGCGGCTCTAAAATTATTTAAGAAGAAAAGACTTAAAACGCAAAATTTTCTCCGCCAGCCCCTATCGGGGCCGGCGCCGCCACCCCTCATGAAAATCAATTATTTTAAAATACAAACAAAAATGATCAATTTTCGTAAGGGAGCCTAATTTTCCAAAAATTTCTCCGGCGGCCCCTAACGTGGCCGCCGCCGCCCCTTCAAAAATTGAATTCCTTTTTAAAAACCAAGCTTTTGGATACTGGAAAAAGTGCAGGAAAAAGTATAATAAATATTATTTTTGAAATTTTCGTTGCTTAAAAAAGTTGCCATGTAAATGCCATGTCTAAACGTACTTTGCCACTGATCCATTACAAATATTGATAATTTTACTTTTTATACATTTCATTTCATAGATTATTTTTGTCCATTAAATCATTTTTAAGCTTTATATACTTAATCTACTTATAAATCTTATTTTTAACATTTAATTTTTAATTTTTCAGGACTTGAATTGGAACAAAATGTAAAAATCGAAAACCCGCAAAAACCCGTCACGGGCCCGCAAAAAAAATCGATCGGGTTTTTGCGGGCCCGACGATGCGGGCCCGACCCGCATCGTTTTGCCGAACACTAGTTATTACGGATAGTCAATATCTGATCCGCAAAAGTCGGATAGCCCTTTAAAGATCTGCGATTCTAACAAGGTAAGCCCAAGAAAACGCGAATTATGAAACTAGGAAATGATCTTGTGAACCAGTAATATAGGTCGAGGTTGGCCATATTTTTTTAAATGAACAATTCGGATAAGAATAAGCTTCATTATTTTGTAGAATATTTATATTTTTGTAACATATTTCTTATTTTTTCATCCCAATCATTTTTCTAAATTATAATTATACCTACATGTTATTGCAATTGGCGCTCTAATGCGAGTTATAGCTGGCCAAAAATCTATTATTAAATTTCCTAGGAGAAACTTTGATCAAAAGCTATTATTGACCTGTACACTGTTTTCATCTGTGCAGCTCTGATCTTGCGCAGATCCATCAGATTCATCATTTTCCAAATTTGCCATCATCAAAATTCCGTTCTTTGTCAATTTTTGTACGAAATTGTACAGAAGACAATAGCCGACCCGAAGGAGTCGGTGTTCTCCCCGAAGATAGTCGTAAAAAGTTGTTTTGACCTCCTCAATTTGGGCGAGCAGCTTTCGACGGACCACAGGTGGATATTGATGAGCTGCTTCGGCCACCAAATTGACATCCAACAATCTTTCGCAAGCATTAATGGTCTTCAACAGATAGGTGGAACCGATCCGGGCCTCGTGGAACTCGGCCATCTCAGTGCCCGTCACATATCGAAGTTGTGACATGAGCAGGGCAACAAAGGAATGGTCGTTCAGATACTCTGAAATTTTCTCTTTTAATTTTTGCCTAACAGTGTTTAAATTTAAAGCTTCTGATTATAGTGATCATTGATCAGCGGGTGCGTGCCTTCTTTCTAAAGGTTTTTTAATGTTGATATATATATTGTTTAGTATAAAAAAAGTTTAGGGTAAAAAGTGTTTTGATCTACACTCATTGCCATAAAGAATCCTTCAAAATACTGTAGATTTCAAAAAATCTATATCTTGAAGCGAAATTGGATGTAGTCTCTCTATCTTAATTCACATATTTGTTTTGGACGTAATGTCTTTATCCGTCCTTAAATGCCAAAGAAAAATGGAGAAAGAGAAAAGATCACATAAAAATGAGAGAATTTTAACATAATTTCGCTTTAAAATTAGTTTTTTTTTAAACGGGTTGAAAGAATCCTTATGGCAACCCCTGTAACAATGAGAATTTTAATGAACCAATAAATACCATACCGTAATGCATAATTTCGGGGAATTGTTCATCCAATTCGCTTGTCACCTTCTCCTGTAAAATATTGCGCAATCGATCTTTGGTCACCGTTATACTCCGATCACTGGTCCCGTAACAAAGCAAATGTTGCGGTTCCTTGAAGTTTTCGATCATCGTTTTGAATGTTGAATAAAGAATAAGGTCCAAATGGGATCGTTGCCGAATTTCTTGCAAGAAAAATTCCAACATTTCCGAATCCGAACAGTCCAGTTCGTCCCAAATGTTGTCGGCATTGTCTTCTAACAAGTCGATTTTCTTAATCGTTTTTTGTAATTTAAGATTCTCTATAAAGTTATTTTGATGCGTATTAATCACTAATAAATAGGAGATTATTAATTTTCTTATATTTTACTAGAAAGATAGCTATTGTACATTATTAAAATATTAAGCTATCATAAATTGGATGAAATGCAATTATTCATTATTAACTGAAAAGAGGATGAAGGAGGATTACTAACTTACTTGTTCTGTACTACAGTATATTTTACTTTTTATTGATAATGGCGCCGCTATAAGAGATACCGAGGATTGGTCAATCATAGAACTTTTTGAGGAAATTTAGAATAAATAAATCTTCTTGGGACTAGAGAACGGCCCAGCAGATCAAGATTTAAAACTCGAGACTAAGAAAGAAACCAGAAAAATTTAACGCCGAGGCCTCATAAATATTAATGTATTTTTTTGTAAATTTATAAAAAGAAATAATTTATGGAAAAATAGAAAAAATCAATGAAATATAATTCAAAAACAAGAATTGGGATAAATTTCCAGCAGCTCTAATGATACCTTTTGTAAGAGTTTGCCGCCCTCAACATTGTCCATTAAATACGTCCTCCATTCTTCGCTTTCATGCCACAACTCTACGTCCATCATCAATATACTCGCACTCCTTTATGAATTCATTTAATTTATTAAATGTATTTATTTTCTAATCATCTAATAAAAATACAATGCCTTATGAACCAAAAAACCCAATAAATATGCGCCAAATTTTGATGGAACTTTTTTTTGTTCAATTTCCTGTATCAAATTCCTGTGCTAGGGCGTTAAAAAAAGTCGAATGCAAAATTTTGGCCGAAATTTTTTTTAGATCTGTTAGGCCGAAAGTATATAAAGCAATTGTGCAGAATTTTATGCTCTATCTTCTAGATATTCGAAATACCGGAAATAATGTTTTTTAGGGGATATTTCTTAGTTTTTGTTCGAATTACAAAAAATTAAAAATACCAGAAGGTTAGAGCGTGAAATTCTGCACAATGGCTTTTATACATTCGGTCTAACAGGTCTGAAAAAAAGTTTTCGGCCAAGACTTTGCATTTGGCACTTTTTTAACGTCCTAGCACCTTAAATTCCATTTTCCCAACCTTCTCCGGCACTACTTACTTGTACACATTGCACACTTTCTGACTTATTATTAGTTGGGTTTTCGTCTTCTTAAATTCCGTCCACTTTCCTCTGTGTTCTTCAATCTTTTGTTGGAATTTTTCGGAATTATCTTCAATTATTTCTGCAATTTCCAACAGATGATCCATCAGATCCCGATAATAATAAATGATCGTTTCCAATTCCAACGTTTCCACTTCTCTAAAGTCATTGTCTTCCGCCAAAATTTTGACATAATTCAACATCAGCGGATATAAATCGTCTGAACTTCGAATATATTAAGATTAAAATAGTCACTCGATAGAAATGCCGGCAATACCTGAAAGAAGGGCTCTTTTGAAAATCCACAAATTTAAAAGGGATGACCCTTTTCATTTGAAAACCAAAAAAAATTTTTTTTTCATCATTTTTAACCTTTTTTATCTACTTTTGGGCAAAAAATTGCAATAAACGAAAAAAAATTTCCTTTTTTGCCTAAAATCCCTTTTAGTGGATTTTCAAAAGAGCCCTTCTTTCAGGTAGCGCCGAAATGGCCTTTTTCAATGAATTTTTGAAGGGAATTCCTTATTGTAAAATAGGTAGTATAGAAAATTGAATAAATTGAGAAAAAAGAAACAGACAACAATATCATTTAACACAGCATATTATAAAATCAAAGAGGCAGAAAAAAATCATTCTATGGATTTTTTGCGATGATTTTATTTCACACTAACCATAGAATAAAATTCATAATTCATGGATATTATTGTATGCCATAATTATTTGGAATCAAATAAATATTTTAGATTTAAATTCAAGGCCATCATCCATAATTCAAGTAAATATTGTATGTATAAGTAATCTTTCTATCTTTACTATGAAAATCAAAAATCTTAACTCGCATGTTTATAATTTTATTATTTCTTTTAATAATATAGAATAAAATTCATAATAAAAAAGTAATAATATTTTTCTGGATTTACCTTCGCCTGAATTCTTTCTATCAATTTCTTTCAAATGTTCCAATGGAATCCTCATGTCGGGACATGCCAAATATTTCTTTTCCGTGAGTGCATTTCTCACCAGATTTTCCAAGAAAGCGTCGGCGGCATTTTGTGTGCCGAGCTGATCAATGCTAATCAATTTCACAGGCGAATCTTGGAAATTTGAAAATGGTTATTAAAAATTAAAAAATTAAATTTCGAAAGGAGAGAAAATCTATTTCATTTAATATTTTTATGTAGATTAGGCAATAAAGTTGACAAAAATAATCTAACAAGTACCTAAACAAAGCATAAAATTTCTTATTCTAATTAAAATGAATTTTTAGTTTAGTATCGAAAAAATTGAACCTCCTAATAATTGCCAGAATTCATTGCTCAACAATTGTTCATTTTCATCCGCAAATTCGAAAATTCTTTTCATTTTTATCCTTTTTTCCTTATTTTGATGTAAAGAATTTCGAAACTCTTCATTATCCTTGTAGAGCTCTATAAAGCATCTCGCATAATTCTTTAAAAAATAAAAAATTTTTTTTGATTATTTTGCAGGAAAAAGATTTAAAAATATTGATTTTTGAATAAAATAAATATTATATTATTTTAATTCAAATCAACTAATGGATAAATTTTTTAATAATTTTGATTAAAATGGCGAAAAATTTGAAACATACAAAAATCGTGAAAAAAATTTATTTAGATAAAATAAAATTTTATTATAAGACTAATTTCATAAAATAAAAAATTAATTAAATCATTTTTTGAAATTATTCTTTATATTCATCGATTTACAAAATGGTAAATAGGAAAAAACTCAAGGTTTCTTATTATTAAATATTCAAAAAATTATTTCTGCTCACAATAATGTCTAAAAACTTCAGCGGGGACTTTTCACCCATTTCCACCTTCAAAAAGTTCAAAATGTTCTGGAAATTGGTTCGCCACGACTCCGTTTCCCTGCTGCTCGGTTCATAGTCCTTCAATTCTCCGACCCAATGAACAAATAATTTCCACAATTTTTGGATTTTGGCATTTGTCGGATTTTCCCTGTTTTCTGGCATTCGAAAATAATTTAAAATCTTGCCCGAATAAATGGCCAATTCAAAGTATCTTTCGTTGCGCAGAGAAATATTCGGGTCCTGGTGGACCATTCGCAAAAGCAGTCTTTTCAAGGTGATATCATCCATTATCTCTAAAAAATGATGAAAGACTAAGATAATAGTAAATGTTTATTATCTGCTCGCAAAAAATCATAAAAATTTATTTATCTATTTACAGTATTTATTATTTTAACGTTCCTATGATTTTAGCTTATCTTTCTAATTTCTTATATTTATGCCATTTCTTTTCATTTTTTCGACCATAATATTTGTATCAATGAACATGATGCGACACTTGAAGACTTGCACTTGAAGACCCTGAAACCGACTCTTTATCACCAACTCTTTCATGAAAAAAAACTAAAAAATCTTGAGGATCGAGTTTGACACAACCTATAAAAATTTCAATTAAATTTTAAGCATTAGGTCCCCCCAAAATGATAAAATGAAAAAATGACGGGTCCTCAAGTGTCAGATACTTAAGTGAAGGGCCGGCAAACCAAGAAATGTACTTAATAAGTTGATTTTTTTCAAAATTTTTAATCCATATTATTTGAATGCTAATCCATTTTCAGAGTTTTTTGGTCCATAAACTATTATTCCATAAATAATCATACCAAGAGACATTGTCAGAGGGTTGTTCAGGTCCAGCAGCTGCGCACTCTCCTGGTCCAGCAAGTACTTGCGCAACCGGTGCTTTGCCGTCCGGATTCTTGAGGTCTCGCCGGAAATCGTCATCAGCCGGAAGTGGAGCGACAGACCCGACTCCCTCTCCAAACTGTCTATTCCGAACCATTTGGAAAAATCGCTCTGTGATGCAAAAGATTTATTAATTTAAAATATATACAAAAATATCCAAAAAAAATTATTAGATTCCCCAATATTGTGAAGAACAGAGGTGGTTTAGGGTTTTGGCTTGGGTTTGGGATGGTTTATGTAGACAGAAATTTTTAGCCATATCGACATCCTTAAAGGAATCATGGTCTTCAATTAAGCTTGATATAATAACATTATTTGGTTGTAACTTCATCATCTGTATGTTACTTAAAAACTATGGGTCTATCAAATAAACCTTTTAATTTTTTAGGAAATTGTCCTATTTTACATCATTTGGAATTTTGAATTTTAAACCTGTTCAGAAATATTGACAGTCAACATATCATTCAAATAATGCCATTGTAATCTTGCCAGATCTGCACGCAACTGCAACATCCAGACCTGTTCATTTTCGGACTCTGTTATTTGCTCCTTTCCAATTAGATCTTTGCAAGGGTATCTAGAATTGAAATATATTTTTGACAGAATAATATTTATCATAACTTCGAACTTCTATGAATACATAGTGCTTTCTTATTGATTATAAAGAGCAACTGTTTAAATAAATACTAGGGTTGATCACAGTCCCTTAAACCGAATGAAACCGAAGAACAGGGGGTTCTAAAACCGGCAAAACCGAAAATCGGGGCTATCGGTTTTAAACCGCTCATGACCAGTCTTACTAAATACGAGCATCGTACTTCTGTTTCCATTGCCATTTCACCGATTTCATTTTCGCCTTTTGCTTCGTGGTTTGCAGCCGATCCAGCTCGGCTGTCATCGCTTTCGCCTCTTGTAGGAATTCCCAAAAGTGACAAATATCGACCAATCCAAAATTTGGCCCACTTTTCTTAATTCTTTCCATCAATTGCTGGTAGTCTTTTTGAATATCTTGTCTGAAAATAAAAATTAAATTGTTTAATATTTTTATTTTTTATGCAGGCTCCCACTTTACCCTTGAAAATGGCTAATGCCATGTTTTCAAAAATTGCTTCCAGTTGAGAGTAATTTAAAAATGACCAAAATAAAATCTTCTCAATATTTAAAATTTTCTCCGTCTCGAAATTCTCTATACAAACTTTTTCTCAAGTTGAAAAAAAAAATCAATTTATCTGAGAAATGGAAGCAAAATTATTAAAATTTCTCTGGCGGCCTCTCTCGGGGCCATCGACACACTTTGGTAAATTATTATTATACAATTATACTATCTAGGTAATTCATAAATTTCCCTTCCAAAATTAAAAAAAATAATAATGAATCTTTGTTTGCCCAGACGAAATCGCGTAAAGGTGTTGGAAAATATCAGCAGGAGCAATAAATTATTTTTGGAATTTTGATTGTTTAAAATGTGTGCCATGCAAACACTCTATTTTAGATTTTAGACAATTGTAATGTTTTTCGAGATGTGAGCTGGGCACCGTGTTTCTATTTGGATAAATTTTTCGAGATAGAACGAACTTGATGTTCGCCTTTTTCTTATTCCCAACTTTTGTCGAGATCAGGAACACCAGCATCTCTACGTCTTGCTGGATTTGGACGATAAACAGTTCGTAGCTTATATTTAGCCGCCCGATATGGTCCAGGGCATCGTCATTCAGCAACCGAAGATATTGTTGTTGCACTTTATTCCCATCCAAACCTGTACAATATATGAGTTTTGTTTTTAAAATTAATTTTTTTCCCTCCGGCAAAAGCCAAGAAAACGGTGATGCTACGCATTGGAATTATAAAAAATATACTTAGGTTGGAAACTAACAAGTTCTGAGCCCTCCTCACCAATTCCATAAAAACATTTTTTTATAAAATCAAATAAATAAAATAAATCTACCCAATATCTATCATTATTATCGTTATTATATTACTATTTTTAATGCAAAAAATCAATTTCAATAGTCAAATATTTTAAGGAGTTTTTGAGCCGAATACAATATGAGGTCGTTTTTTACATGTTATTTTTGGGATATTTTTTAACCACAATGAAAAGGGCTAGATAAACAATTCAAATGATATTCTGATATAGTACAATTTAAAGAATATTCTGGGTAAAAATTAACTTCCTAACCTATCTGTTAATTTTTTGCCAGGTGCCTTTTTGAAACACGCGGTTTTGGGACATTCATCCGAATCCGAACAAGTAACTCGATGGAAAAATTTTAAGAATAAGTTTGGAAGAATTGAATTTTTAAAATATTTGGCCTAATTTGGCCCTATATACCCTATACCTAATTTGGCCCTATACACTATACGGCCCTATACTATACACATGGTACCACACCAAAGTGGCTGATCTGGTACTTTGCACTCCTGATGGTGCTATACCATTTCAAAGCATTGGGACCATTCTTTGGGGAAATGGTTGACAACCCATTCATGCTTTTAGCAGGCCTTATAGCCATCTTATGGATGCTCATTGGACAACCAGATATCTTTGCCCGTTTGGGGCTCTATTAATGTTTCGTTCAAATGATCATGCAATAAATCAAAAAAATATTATTCATGATAAATGAAATTTATTAATCAAAATACAATTAACATGATTATACAGGGTGCGCCAAAAGTCTTGACCCTTTCATTTCTCTGTCCCTAACTTTTCATCGAGGAGAGCAATTCTTTATCACTTTTTTTTACTTCTTTCTTTTGACATTATTGGATTGTAATTTGCTCAAGTAATAAAAAAGTTATTTAATTTTTAATGAGGGTCAAGACTTTTGGCGCACCCTGTAGTATTGAATGATAATGAATTGAGCCTTTGAAGAAGCCTTAGACTGAGATTATCATTTTTGGCCCCAGAAAATGCCAATTTTTAGGGGTTTTTGGCGACCTTCTTTTTGATTTATCCGAAGTTTCTAATTTTTTTCTTTTTTGCAACATAAAAGAGGATGCCATGGACTATAATTTTCAGCAGATTTTGTTTCTCCATCTTTGAATATAGATTCAGTTAGAGGCCATAGAAAAAGGATGGTCGAATGTCAATTTAAGGTCTATTTGGGGAAAAAATCATAGATTTTTTAAATTGCAATATAAAATTGATTTTTATTGCAAAAATGATAAAAGACAATCTTATCTAAAAAATAAAAAAAGTGCAAGAGGATTGATGGCAAAATAACAAAGTTATGAATTTTTAAAAATGAATCTATGAAAAGGGCTCAGAACTTAGTTTCCAACCTAAGTATATATAGTAGCTAAAATTATGTATAAATCGTATTATTAATATAAATGATTTTTTGACTCGAATAAACTGACCAAATGGCAATCTTTTGGACAAAATTGTGCTCAAAACAAAAATTGGCAAATGAATAGCAAAGAAATAAATTAATGTCAAATTAAATAAGCTCATTTTTTATGGCTAAAATATATAAGTTATTTAAAATAAAATGAATATTATAGAATAAGAATATATAAAAAGTCAATTTTGAGTTAGAAAATAAAAAGAATATAATATCAGAGGGATGGATGGATGATGAAAAATGATCAATAACGTGAAAATGATTGATTTCTTATAATGGATTGGGATATATTTTCAAATTATTATGACTAAATTGATTTTAAAGATAAAAATTCTTATTAATTAAAAATAGACAAATATTTTTTATGAATTTACGTAATAAAATGAAAAACAAAAAATAATTAAATGTGCATTAGATTAAATCACATTGATTTTATGAATCAACTATTCATAATATAACATTTCAAAAATAGAATAAGAATTTTCACCAATATAGATCCTAAAAATGGGAAAAATTTTCATTTGATATAATCCTTGTAGAAAATTGATGGTTATTTTTATCCTGAACAGTGTTGGGAAAATGAGAAAATTCGGCTCCGGCTCCGGCTCCAGCTCCGACCCTTGGAAATTTTTTGCTCCGGCTCCAGCTCCGGCTCCGGGGTCCCAAAAATTTTAGCTCCGGCTCCGGCTCCAGCTCCAGCTCCGGGCTCTCAAAAATGTCAGCTCCGGCTCCGGCTCCGGGCTCCGGAAAAGCTCCGGCCGTGGTTCAAAACCTCGCGAACTTTCAAAAAATTTTTGACCAAAAAAATTGATGAGATTTTGGAGCAGAGAAATGCATGGAAATATACACTATTTCTTTTTTCTCTGCTCGTCTATATTTCCTCTGCTTTCTCTCGCACGTCTAGTGGAGTAAGAAAGACTGAGCAGAGCATTATTTTGACGCCTGCTGCCATCAGGATGGCAGCAGGCGCCTAAATAACACAGAGGAAAAAAATAGTGTGCGATTTCTCCCTCTTCCCTCGCCCAAAAATGTCACCTTCGTGGGTAAAAGGGAAGTTTTAAATGCCGAAGCCGAGGCCTCGGGCCTCGGCCTCGAAAACTTTAAAAAGTGCCGTCCGGCTCCAGCTCCGGCTCCGGGCTCCAAAAATTTTTGGCTCCGGCTCCAGCTCCGGCTCCGGCCTTTCCGAAATTTTGGCTCCGCTCCGGCTCCGGCTCCAGCTCCGGAGCCGGAGCTTTTCCCAACACTGATCCTGAAAGTGTTTTTTTTATATTGCAAACAATAATAGTATAATCTATACCAAAAAAATGAAAGACATTATACAGAATTTATGCTCTTTCTTCAAGTATTTTTACTTTTTCGAAATCCGTACAAAAAGTACGAATTTTTCGCGAAAACCCTATTTTTCAGTATTTCGGGAAATTTCGAATTTTGTTCGAATTTCGCATAAAATTCTGCATAATAGCTTTTCATGTTTTTTGTCTAACAAGCTTCAAAAAAAGTTTTCGGCCAGAGACTGGCCTTATTGGGCCTTTTTTTCCTAACGCCCCCCTAGCTAGCACCTATTTGTCCACCCTCCAACAATATTCTTTGCTCCAAATTGAATATTCGTATTTTAACATGATTTCAAAATAAAATAATTTTATATGCAAACAGGCACAAAAACACCAAATATGAGAGATTACATATTTAGGATAGACCGAGCAGACTAGCAAAGAAACGTAAGAGACTATGGGGGCTTTTCTCCTTTCTCTGCTAATACATACATCCCAACGAATAAATTTTCTTCGTCTTTTGATCCCACATATAAGTGACCCTCAGCGGACTTGTGCTGTAGTGTGTTGCTTTTGTCGGCGCCGTTTCTTGTTGCTGTCGCCGGTTTTGCATTTACATCCCGCCTAAGGTGGCATGTATCGTCATTAAGATGCTTCTTCAAAGATGCGTTCGTCAGGAAGTCTATGATGGCCCAGGGACAATTGTAAAACGGTTGGAGCCACAAGCAACACCTATTTTTTTGTGAAAAAATGCATTTTGAAGCTATTTTGCACTTTTTTAAAAATAATAGGGCACAAATATCAGAGGGCGCAAATGTCGAAACACGATTTTATATTGTTAAAATAAGAGTCAATACTTAAATGACCGGTCATTGGAGTTTGGAAATCCCTTTTTGTCAGAATGTCTCGAATGGATTATTTGCAACTGTCTGACCTTTCACCATTATCTCTCATCATTTTTAAGTCTGCTCACAGGATATTTTCTGTCACCCAGAATTGAATCTGTCTATGGTGCTTCATATATTATTTCTTTATCTCTAACTGTCTGCTACACTATTTCTCTTTTTCTATTCCTTTTTTATACTTAATTGTTGTAGTAGAAAAAAATCACTCCAGAACCTTATAACAGCTAAATGGAATTACAAACTTTTTGGCTCCGATTACAGCTTAAATGCGAATTACAAAAAATTCCCATTTTTATTGCATTCATTGAAGGTGTTGAGCCAAAAAGTGTGGGGAACTTTAAATATTTCAACCTTAAAAAGTTGCCAAAATTATTAAAACCGATTTCCTCAACCTATCAACTTTCTATTCCAGATCTTTTTAATTTAATTAAAATTATTATTTTTTAAAATCATGAAATGCGAGTAAACGTTTGTCAATTCTGAGATTTTTAGGAGAAATTTCCCAAATCAATCGTCATAAATAGAGCACGGATTTTTAGGTGCTAACAACCATCAAAATAGGTACTATAATAGGTGCCAAAAAAGTCCAAAATAGGTGCTAAAAACTGTAAAATAGGTGCTAAAAAATCGGCGATTTATGTAACAAATTTTTTATTTCACCACCAAAACATCGTAATTTATGTATATTTAATCGGTTATTAGATGCAAACAAGATAGAGTTCGAGTTTTTCGGGGCTGGAGAGAGTTAGCCAAGAAAAATTACCGAAAGAGGGTTTGAGAGGGTCACCAACGAGCAAAAAATGAATTAGAGGAGAAAATTTTGTTTTTTAACATTTTCTAAGAAAATGGCCAATTTTGCATTTATTAAGAAATTTCAGTGTTAAGACAAGAGTAGTGTCGGCGGCCCTGTTAGGGGACACTGAAGAAAATTCCGAGTTTTAGACCATTTTCTATAAAAAAATAATTATAGGTTTTATGCAAAATTCCACTGATTAGAGGTTCCGACGGACGGGGGAGAC
This sequence comes from Rotylenchulus reniformis, assembly GCA_001026735.1. NCBI lineage: Eukaryota > Metazoa > Nematoda > Chromadorea > Rhabditida > Hoplolaimidae > Rotylenchulus > Rotylenchulus reniformis. The sequence goes on from LDKF01000005.1 coordinate 210,076, forward strand.
AATTTTGGCCTTTTAGACCAGTCTATTAAGAAATTTAACTTGCCGGCGAAAGTTTTGAAAAATGGAAATTTTTCAAAAATCTTCACTTTTCTCTTGAAAAATTTTCGAAAATCTTTTTTTTCTTGAAAATTTTCGAAAATTTTCTCAATTTTGCATATTTTTCTAGAAAATTTGACTAGAAATGTCAAAATAGGTGGAAAATAAGTGACAAAACCCAAAATAGGTGCTAAAAAACTATTAGGTGCTAAAACCTAAAAATAGGTAAAAATAGGTGACAAAAACTCGCTCGAAAATGGTCCAAACAACTTTAGGAACATGTTTTTTATGCATATTTGGCCATAAACTATGCGCCAAAAAAATAGGTTATAACCTAGAAATCCGTGCTCTAGTCATAAATTTCTTGATTTTAAAATATTATTCACTATACGCGTTTTCTAACAATCCATTGTACAAATATATCCTCATTGATGACGAGGATCCCATCTTTCAAAGATATGGAAATAGCATATACACAAGAAGAGACACTCCAGGAAGACAGTGCAAAGGGGAGAGATAAGAATAGGTGCTCTGCCTTCCTCGCCTTCAAAAGCAATTCATCAAAAAAATTTGCATTGCATTCCCATCATCTATATAAGAAGGGTAATTCCGCTCGATTAAATGTGCTCCATGTCCATCGACGCCGTTTCTCGCTCTTCAAAAAATATAAAAAAATATATTTAAAAATATATTGTATATAAAACATCATAAATACGATGAATATAAAATTATGCGAATTATGCATATTATTATAAATGGTCTGGCCAGCCATAAACAAGAGCGATTGTATTCGGTTGGAGTCGACAGAGCGGAGCACCATTTTTTTAAAATTTATGAATTTTTTTGGGTGCTAGGGTATTAAAAAAAGGTGCTATGTCGAAAGAAAAAAAGTGCAATTAAGGGCGAAAGAAAAAAGTGCAATTAAAAACTAACGATACTATAAGAGGGAAGTTTGACTGGCTACTACTAAATGACTAAAGGGAACGGAACGACTAAATAGTGACAAATAACAAAAATAAATGAATAAATATTATTTAAAATAAAAATAATTAAATAAATAAAAAATATTAGAAAAAATATATATAAGATATTTTATGCAATGTGTAATGTAAATACTTTTAGAAATTTTTCCAAGCCGTAATTTTACTTAATTTATTTAATTCTTAAGTAATTTATAAAATTTAAAAATTTAAAAATTTTATTTAAATTTATTTTTCCCATAAGATTATAATGTTCGTAATACTTGAACCTGTCTGTGTATCCGGGCCAAGGGCGGGCACTTTGAAACTTAATGATTGTTTTTGTACCCCATATTGTTGCGTATCTTTTTACAGTATTTGATTGTAATTTGATCAACTAATAAAAAAGTTATTTAATTTTTACTGAGGGTCAAGACTTTTGGCGCACCCTGTATAATAAAAAATTTCAGAATCAGTAACCTTAAGCGTTCCAGATAAGTTTTAAATGATCGGTCTGTTTTTTTTAAATTTTTTGATATGATTAATTATAATTGTACAAATCCTTGATCATCGGAATGGATATTAAAAAAAAATTGAAAAATCTAGATATCAAAGATCCCAAGCCTTAATTCCAAAAATTTTTAACTTCGCTAGGCAAAAATTTTAAAAGGCTAATACATCCAATAAATTTTTACAATTTTTAGTTTTTTTTGGATTTCATGAAATTTTTGAAAATTAAAGGCCATGTACAAGCTTATTAATCGATCACTACCATTCGATCACTATTTTGCTCCCGAGAAGATTCCCTGGCTCTGCTGAAAAATTTTCCATAAAAATATAAATTTCGAAACTCTTAAGTGCCTTGGATTCAAAATTTAAAGTCCGTAATTTCAAAAAAAAAAGAAAAATTCCTGATGTTTGCACTCGGAAAGTTGAACACAGGTAGGAAAAATTTTCTAAAAGTATTTACATTACACATTGCATAAAATATCTTATATATATTTTTTGTAATATTTTTTATTTATTTAAATTATTTTTATTTTAAATAATATTTATTTATTTATTTTTGTTATTTGTCACTATTTAGTCGTTCAGTTGCCTTTAGTCATTTAGTAGTAGCCAGTCAAACTTCCCTCTTATAGTATCGTTAGTTTTTAATTGCACTTTTTTTTCTTTCGCCCTTAATTGCACTTTTTTTTCTTTCGACTCAGCACGTAAAAAATGCCAGATGCAAAATTATGGCCGAAAACTTTTTTGTTAGACTTGTTAGATAAAAAGTATAAAAGGCAAAGTTGTGCAGAATTTTACGCTGATTCGAATTGTAAAAATTTTTTTTCCTGAAATTCGGCCAAAAAGTTAAATATCCCTCAAAAAGCGTATTTTCAGTATTTCGGGAAAATTTCGAACTTTTAGTTAGAATTTCGCAAAAAATTTTTATATCATTCGAATCAGCGTAAAATTCTGCACAACTTTGCCTTTTATACTTTTTATCTAACAAGTCTATCAAAAAAGTTTTCGGCCATAATTTTGCATTTGGCACTTTTTTTAACGCTTCATTTGGCACAATTTTTTTAACGTCCTAGCACCGGCCAATTTTCGCCACGCTACCTGGCTTCCGATTTTAAGCTAATTTTAAAGCTTGTTTTATTTTTTAGGTTTTTGTAAGTTTCATGTAGACAACTTTTTAGCACCATTTTTTGGACATCACCTTATGGTTTAATGAAAGGGTAGTATTATATTAATTTATGCACAAATATAATTTATGCACAATAATTTATGCACAATATTATATTCAAATAGTGAACAAATAAATGCAATAAACGTTAAAGGGAAATTTTTGACAAATAAATTTACAGCATATATTGGTTATTTTTGAAAATTTGTACCAGAAGAAATTTCATTGATTTAATTGTCATTGACCCAATAGAAACCGTCTGAGAAAAGTCGAAAATGAAATTTTTTTCAAGCAAAATTCGAAAAATCGTGTCAATATATATTTTTTGGTTAAATCCCGTTCTTGGTGCGAATTGTGGCATGCAAATGGTGTCGCGGACATCACCGCGTATCTTTTCCCGGTCTATAATTCCCACAATTTTGTCCCTTATCTGATCCATCATGTTCTCGGGGGGAGGGGCTTCTCACACCTTTTCTTTCCCCGGGATCGGGACTTTATTCACTCTTGCCTTCCCATCGCTTTTTTGCCTTCGCATCTTCCTTTGGCCTTCCTTCGCTCCCATCGATTTCTGTTTTCCCTGCTTTTTGCCCATAATAAATTGTTGTGAAAAGTTCGGCCATTGTGGGCCGCAACATTTGGTGCTCCGGTTTCGCAAAAACCAGGCCTTCAGCAGCGCAACTTACGCAACATTTTCTCAAATTGTCCAAACCTTTCGCGTTTTTTGGCCTATCGAGTACACATTTTTTGGATCAACCAAACAAAAATTCATAATGTCTGGTCCCATCCGCTCCCGAATTGGCCCCGCGAAAAGGACCCTTACCGATGTTGATGCTGAAGCCCATGATCATATCGACCTGAAACCTGCGGATAATGCCCAAGTTAATGAATGGTCGCAATGGATCCAGCGGCTAAAAAATGACAAACTTCGCATGGAAAACGCTATTTCGCGAATTGATGTCCAAATTACGCGCTGGACTGAATTAATGCTACAATTAGATGCAGCGGGTAGGCAAGCGGAAGAGGCGCTTTACAATGCCGCGGCAAATGGAGATGCTGGATTTTTGATAGCTATGGAAAACGCGCATCATACAATCGCCTTACTTAGCACTAATATTGAAGTTGGGAGTGAGGCGGTGATTCGCGCGACTCCAGCACCTATTCCGCAACCACAACCACAAATACCCGCCCCACAAGCTCGCGCCCCTAATATTCGCCTTCCCAAGACCAATTTGCCCGAATTTGACGGAAATGCAGTTTTATGGCCCTCATTTTGGGATGCTTTCAAATCCGCCGTCCACTCCAACCCTGATTATTCGGCCGTGGACAAATTTAACTATCTTAATGGATGCTTGCGCGGCGATGCGAAAAGGCTTATTCAGGGCTATTTTGTAACAGCTGCGAATTATTTATTGGCCGTTAATAAGCTGACGGAACGTTATGGCGACGAGGAAAAAATTAGAAAGGACTTACGCAGCGAATTGCAACGCCTCCCTGCGGCCTCAAAATTCACAAATTCAGTGCGAAAAACTGCAGATGACATTGAGCGAATCCTTTTACAGCTTGAGCAATTGGGCGAAGATCCGAACCAGACTTTTGTATTGTCGGTGATTGAAAATAAGATGCCTAAATGGATATTGCTCGAGCTGGAGAAGGCAAAAATTGAGGCGGGAAATGCATGGGACACCGACGAGGAAGGGGAACCATTTTTTTGGGACGCGAAAAAAGCACGCGAATCGCTCTCAAATATTATTCGCTTGCATGAAGTGGTCAACAATATGTGCGCTAATTCTGAATCAGCAAAGCACGAATCCAGAAAGGGAAGACATGGTTTTTCTAAGAGAGATAGCCATAAAAGGGATGACCCTGATGAGCAAGCACGCGTCTTCGTGTCGAATGACAAGAAAACTGATAAAGGGCAACCTAATAAGCAAAAAACGCCCGAAGACAAGAACGTGGCGACCTTTTCTCGCGGGCGCGGAAGAAAAATATTCCCCTGCATTTTTTGCGGAGATGAAAAGCATCGATCGGCAGTCTGCTTTGTGTACAAAAATGGGGAAGCGAGGAGCAAGAAATTGGATGTTTTGGGCAAATGCGATCGATGTTTCAAAGACAAGAGCCATGAAAAATGCCCTAGTGATGCGACATGTGCCATTTGCAAGGGCACACACCGAACCATCGCCTGCAAAAAATATGTGTTCAAGGATTTTAAATCTCGCGATGGAAAAGGGACCCAAAATAATGTAGCGGTCTCTTCGGATGCTGAACATGCATGCGCACAACACAATTCCGCGCAACAGCATATTTTACTCATGACCCAGCGAACATGCGCATTAAGCCCAATGGGAAAATCACGCATTGAAGATGTGAAAATATTTTTGGACCCAGGGGCAACCCGTTCATTTGTCACGGAAAATTTGGTGCACAAATTGAAAATTGATCTAAAACAGGAACCTCCGCCCAAACAAGTGGACACCTATGGAATGTTTGGGCATAAGACATCCTTGCAAACACATGTGGTCAAAATAAAACTCGGATTGCGCTCACCAGCAAATATTTACGCGCCTGAAATTTCCAATTTCCGAGAATTTTCCTTACGCACTACGCCGCGAATTACAAGCAAATTGACTATGCCAAAGGCTATTTCCCGCGAGGAATTGACTATGCTCGCGTCAAAATTTGATGGCCCTCCAACATGTCCTGCCACCGAACTTGATGAAATTGACATATTGCTGGGAATGGATTATTTTTGGCCGCTCATCAAGGGCAAAAAACAAATGAAAAATGGCCTTTTTCTGATTGAAACGCTTTTTGGCCCAGTTTTTTACGGTGGGGATGGAATTTCTGATTCGGCAATGCTGGCAATCGCGCAAAATGAACAAATTCTGTCCTATGGAGTGATCGATGATCCCGAGGGCCCATTACCACCCGATTATGGTTACAATGATTGGGAAAAAGCTTATAGCCTCGAAGGCATTGGCATTTCTGATTCACCAAATGCGAATGATGATGAAATTGCGCAAAATATTTTTGATAAGACAATTGTTAAATTAGCGGAAAGGTACCAAGTGCGTTGGCCTTTTCGCAAAAATGCGCCTCCATTACCAACTAATCGGTGTTTGGCAATCGGGCGACTGATCAGTGTGATCAAAAAATTGCAAAATACAACGGACCCGCCAAATTTGCTCGCGTTATACCAAAATATTATTGAAAAACAGATCGCGGACGGAATTGTGGAGGAAGTGGAAGTTACCACAGAAGAATGCGAAAATGTGGTTCATTACCTCCCTCATCATCATGTTTATCGCAGCGACAAGAAAAAATTGCGCGTAGTGATGGACGCATCGGCGCACTTCAAAGGCCAGCCGTCGCTGAATGATGTGCTTTACCGTGGACCCGTTCTGCTCCCGAAAGTTGCAGCTGTGCTTCTCCGATGGCGCCAGGGCAAAATTGTCGTCACTTGTGACATTGCATCGGCATTTTTGATGCTGGAATTGCACCCAGCCGATCGCGATTTGACTCGTTTTTTCTGGCTGCGCGACCTTACAAAACCGCCTATGCATGAAAATTTGAAAATTTTTCGATTTTGCCGTGTGCTTTTTGGCGCCATTTCATCACCTTTTTTGCTGTCAAGCACAATCATACATCATTTGCGCAATTCCAAAATTGCAAATGACCATCCAAAGCTTTCGCGCGAAATTGAACAGTCAATTTATATGGATAATATTTTAATCATGGCGCAGAGTGATGAAGAAGCCATTCGAAAAATTAAAATTACGCGTGAAATTTTTGCTGATGCGGGCATGCAATTGCGCGAATTTTTGGCTAACAGTGAAGGGGCTTTAGGCGAAATTGACCCGGATGATCGCATTGTGCCAAGACCAAAATTTTTGGGCATTGATTGGTCGATCCATTCAGACACAATGTCTTTCAACTTTCCATTCTCCAATGGACCAATCTGGACAATGCGATCCATTTTGCGCGTCATTAATGCAAATTTTGACCCTCTTGGCCTGACTTGCCCAGTCACCTATTCTGCGCGCCTCTTTTTTCAATCCCTCTGGGAGAAGGCCAAAAATCTAAAATGGGACACCCCCATCGACGATGATGCGCATAAAAAATGGACTGCCATTATTCATGAGTGGAAAGGTGCGCAATTAATTATTCATCGCTCTACTGGTGCAATGAGTGACCAAAATATGCAATTGCACATTTTTTCGGATGCATCAAAAAACTGTTATGCAGCATCCATTTATGCGCGCATAACGACAAATGGCACGCATAAAATTCATCTAATTTTCGCAAAAAGTCGATTGGCGCCCAAAAATATGAAAGATTCTGGCCGTATTACTATCCCAAAAATGGAACTTCTCGGCATTTTAATTGGGATAAGAGCAGGAATTTTTGTTAAAAATGAGCTTAGCATCCAAAATGCGCCCACTTTTTTGTGGTCAGACAGCGAAATTGCATTGTATTGGATAAGTTCTACCGAAAAACATCCGACTTTCATTGAGAATCGCTGCAAAGAAATCCGCGCAAGCAACTTTGAATTTAGACATGTGCCCGGGGAGGAAAACCCCGCGGATTTGGCTACGCGCGTAATTTCGCCACAAGAATTGCAAAATGCTGAAATTTGGTGGAACGGGCCAGATTGGCTTAAGAAAGATGCACAAAATTGGCCAACCCGTGACTTTTCTATCCCACCTGAAACGGGGGAAGAAATTGAAGGGCTAACCGCGAATGTGACAAAAAATGAGCAAAAAGCGAAAAATACTGCAGAGCTAGACCCAAATAGATTCAGCAAAATTACACATATGATTTTTGCAATGATGTTTTTACTGCGTTTTATTCGCTCACTTATGGCTCTAACTGCAGTACAACCTTCAAAAATACTCGGCAAATTCTCGCTCTCCGGCAAATTTTCGGCTTTGGACTTCAAAATTGGGGAGCGAATGATCATAAAACAAGCGCAAAAACGCAGCGAATTGGCTAAAAATACGAAAATTTGCAAGAATTTTTCTCTTTTCGAAGATTCTGACGGAATTTGGCGTTCAAAAAGCAGACTAGCACGCAGCAATTTGCCAATTCAAAGCATTGAGCCGATATTTTTGCCACAAAAGGATCGCGTGACCCTTTTGATCATCTTGGAAATTCATGAAAAATATTTTCACGCGGGCGTACAACTTGTACATTCACTTGCTTTGCGAAAATTTTGCGGCATTACTAAGCGAATTGTGCGTCATATTTTGAATCAATGCCTGCAATGCAAACACAAAAAGGCTTTACCATATGTGCCGCTGCCATTTCCGCCATATCCACAGGAACGAGTCCAGCGGTCACCAACATTTTCAGCATTTGGCTTGGACTATCTTGGCCCATCAATTGTCAAGGACAAAAACGGCGAACGGCACAAAATTTGGATTCTGCTTATCACTTGCCTTGCAACGCGCTGTGTTTGGCTTGACGGAATTTTGGACTTATCTTCGTTGACGTTTTTGAACGCATTGTGCCGCTTTATAGCCAAGCGTGGATGTCCCTCTTATATTCTCTCTGATAATGCCACTCACTTCGCATTGACCAGCAAAACATTGGATTTAATTTGGCAAAATGCGATTTCATGCGCCGAAACAAATAATTTTTTGGCAAAAGAAAAAATCGTGTGGAAAAACATTATACCAAGCGCAAGTTGGCAAGGAGGTGTGTACGAACGATTATACGGGATTGCGAAAAATGCATTTAAAAACGCGATCGGAAAGCGAATTCTCAACCTCGACGAAATGTATACGTTAATCGCCGAAGTTGAAGCAGTGCTAAATAGCAGACCTTTGGTTCCTCTCGATGACAATCCGGATTCGGTCGCTGCCCTTCGCCCCTTTGATTTTTTGTCGGACGGAGCTGATCCAGGTCTTCCCCTACTCGACAGCGACCAGGAAGCGGAATGGAGGCCGGATGCGGAGGTCAATCCCGCGGACAAAATGCTCGCTGCTTACCGCCAATCATTGCGCACTAAAAATCTGTTCTGGAAAATTTGGGAAAATGATTATTTGAATATGCTAAAAGAGCGAAAACAATCACAGCATAAAGTAAAAGGAAATCAATCATGCTTGCCCAAAATTGGCGAAATTGTGCTTGTGATTGACGAAAGTTCGCCGCGAAAAAATTGGCGCTTAGGTCGGATCATTGAGCTACCTTCCGGACAACCACATCATTGTAGTTCCGCGCGCGTAAAAATGGCTAATGGCAATATTCTTCACCGCGCGTTGGCTCACCTTGTGCCATTGGAAGTTGGCGGAACTGATGATATTCCGAAATTGGCGCAACAACCCTTGCCGGAAACACAGCAACCGCAAAATACAGCAAATGATCATCAAAGACCAGCACGCAGAGCAAAAAATGCGGCGAAGCAAAAAATTGCTGGATGGTGTGAAGAACTTGCCATGACAGCACAGTGCAAAAAAACCTACAAAAACAGCCAAAAATAGCATGCCATTTTTTGTTTTGCCTTATTTGCTCTTGCTTCTCGCGAGCGCTGGTAATGGCGAATTGCTCCCGCAACTATGCACGGAATCAGAAGAAATTCGATTACTTTATGCGGAACAACTATGCAATTCCAAGGGAGTACTTGTTTATGCAAAAGGGGAAATGTATGACCCGCCAGAACTATGCTATAAAATTGCTGCATGTGGCCAAAATTTTCTCGCATATGATTCTGAAAAATGAGCTGGTTTTGCCAAAAACATTGCAACCCATGTCCAAAATGGGCCATCGGATGCACACATTACAATTCCAGCGACATTTGGCAAAAATTACCCGCATTCAACCTTTCTTTCATAGAATCGCCCGAAAATGACCCAAAAATGGATTTGGCCGAACAAGTTTTGCATGAAATCGAACTTTATGATGGCTCGCGACATAAGGTCAAACAGCTTCGATTAAGAACTATGGACATTTTTGACAATGAACCGAAATGCATTGGCTATGGTGCTACCATTGGCACGCCGCATTATTGTTTTAAAAATGATTGCGGATCATCGGGCACCCGCTTTTGTCTTTATCCGCATCGCGAAGTTACTTATTATATTGGAAATGACGGCGAAATTCCGATCAGAGCATGGGGAAATACAAGAAAAATGCAATCTGGCACGCGCAAGAAAAAGGCACTCTCATGCAATGAATGCGCGATGAATTGCACGCGGCGCGGAATCCAGATCAGCTTTAATGCGGCAACTTTCAAAAAATTAGAGCTATGCTGTGGTCCTTATTGCTATCAGATAGAAGACGCAGTCTCGCCATCCTTTATTAGCCTATTAACGGACATTTTGCTAGTCAAGCATTTATGCGAGCTTAGGCTTTGGACGGCTGCAAAAATTCCGCTCAAGAAAAAATTTCAAATTACTTGTCCCCATACTTCCATGTGCGAGCTCATAGATTGCTATTTTTGCACCGAATTGATTGCAAACCCTGGATGCTGGCCCTCGTATTCGTCATTTGCCTTGGGCATTTTTGTCGCCTTTGCCTTATTGCTTTTCTGCCAAATTTGCTCATTCTTGTTTTCTTTGATCACCATTTTTGCGCAATGTTGTTTATGCGCTAGAATTGTGCTAGGGTGCATCAAAATTTCCACGCGCAAAATTGCAAAAATAATATGGTCGATTTTTTGCTGCTGTTTTTGTTGGCTATGCAGGCGCAGATCCAAAGACAAAGATGATGATCACACACCATTGTTACCCATAGGGCAGTCGAAACGCTTGCGTAGAGATTTTCAGCCATTCACCCCTTCTCCGCGAACAAATCGACCACGAAATTGGGCCATCACTGCTTTCATCCTGACAATGATTTTTCTGCACGCGGAATGCGCAACACAGTTCATGTCTTTTACGGCCAGCAGCGACGAATGCGCCAGATTTGAAAATGGCACCCAAAAATGCACTGTTACCCGTCAGACTATTATGTCTGTCACGCCAGCCAACCACATTTCCCAATTATTAGTCAAATCGGACAAAGGCACTGCGATGGGTTACATCAGCATTATAATAGACGAAATTTCTATTGCATGCAACAAAATCTCGCAATTTTTCACAAGAAGCCACGATATCCGCGTTTATTCCAACAAAAAAAGCCCTAAGCAAGGTTCGTGCTCGGGCGATGCCTGCGCGAAAGTAAATTTTGGCGACGATTTGCCCGAGTTGGACTCTGTTCGCGATTTTCCCGGGAATGTATTTTGCGCGGATTCTTGCTCTTTTCTCTCATGTCATTGCTGGCTTCCATCATCATCATCATGCATTTTTTACAAAATCCATGCTATCCCAAAGTCCAACAAAACATATGAGCTTTTTTCATGCCCATACTGGAGTTATGCCGTTAAACTGACACTCAAAATTGTAAATTCTCATGGTCGGGCCATTGTACACAAGGTCCAAATGACCAGCGGCGAACCAATAACCCTCGAAAATGACATTAAATTGGCTATTATTTCGATTACACCACCGCCCATCCCAATTCTCAGCGAAAAATTCATCGGGGACGGAAAAAGAATTATTTTGGCGGACGAAATTGATCCAAAACTTTACTGCGAAACGCGCGCGGTTGCCGAAAAATTTAAGGAATGCAAGCTCAAAACGGACACATGTCAATGCTCCGTCACTGACCCCACTATAAATTGCATTTGCCCTTCCGGGGATCTGGAAAATCTTTTCGCAAATAACAACAAAGTTTTGCCCATCAAATCGGGCGAATTTTGGTGGCTCAATAATGACGCAAATAAACTGTATGCGACTCTTCCCCATGCGGCGCTACAATTGCAAATCAGCCTAGAGCATTATCATCTAACCGCGAATTTTGACGCCGCAAGCTGCGAGATTATCCCTATTCAGCTTATTGGATGCTATTCGTGCCTTAATGGCGCTAAATTCATTGTGAAATGCTTACCAACCCATGGGAATGCAGTAGCACATGTGAACTGCACCAATGGCATCCAATTTTCCCTGTTTTGTGACGGCGAAATTTCGGAAATTACTATCCACGCGCAAAAAACCCAACTAGATTTGATGTGCTCAGTCCATTGCCCATCCGGCGAAAGCAAATTCACCTTTTCGGGAACTTTAAATTATGTTGCCCAGAGATCATGGATAAGCCCACTTAACTCGCATGGATCCCTGGACCAAAATTCGTTAGACTTGAAAGGGCTGTTTTTTATCTTCGCTACACTTCCAAATTTACTCATAGTTTCCTTTGCCGCGCTCACAATTTTTTTCATTTTGTTGTTATGCATTAAATGCAATCTCGTGTTTCGATTTTATCGCGTATTTATCCGCCTATTATTTATTTTCGCCATTATGAGCGCGTTGCCTTCGATTGAATCGGTGGAAAAATTCTCCCAAAATATGACCCAACGCCGTGGCCGCTTGCCAACGGATGCTGAACTCTTGGAATTCTGGCATGCGAAATGCCGCCGTAACATTCCAGCGGCGGACATGCAAAAGAACTCTGGCCGTCGCTATGAAGATCCATTCCTTGTGCAATATGATTCTCGCGCTGATGGGCAAGCCGCCGCCAACAAAGCCATCTTGTCTGCTCCTTCCAAAAGGACCCTAGAACGCGTGCAGTTAAGCGCAAAATTATCGCAGCAGGAAGCGGTGGCGATCCCTCCAGAGGGCCTTCATTTGCATGGACCGGCTCCTCCTCCGGCTGTTGACAACATGCTTCTTCCACCACCGCCGCCGCCCCCAGAACTGTCATCTCACATGACAGTGGATCGCGAAAAAACCGCGCACGCGTCTCCACAATTGGCAGATGTTGATTACTCGGGTCTGCATGACTGGCAGATCCGCAACATCGAACGATTTCGAAAAATGTCCGATTTGTTGGACCAAGCCGCGCGCCGTAAAGTGAAATTTTTCCGCGCGCAAAACCAAGCGGATAATTTTGACAAATCGCTCACGGACACGGCAACCGACATGCTGAACGCACAATACTACGACGCACACAATCCGGCAGCCCAATCATCCTCTGGCGCATGGTCTCCGAAGCGACGTCAGCCGGTGCCGTATCCACACGAAAAACGAGAGGAGGGTGGATCGCATCCGCCGCGGAAACATGCCCGCCAGCACAAAGAACAGGGCCGTCAACACGGACAGCGTTGAAAGAGTTTTTGGGTTCCGATGTAAAAGGAAAAACCCACACCTAGGATGATCAATTGATTTAATTTGGAGCTTTATTTCATATTCTTATTCATCCCAAATCCATGCCTTAATCATCTTATTATAGTGCCATTCCCTTCCTACTTTATGCCTTCACATTCTTTTTATTTATTTTCTATACCATTTTCGCGCGGCCGCAGTGTCGCGGACATCACCGCGTATCTTTTCCCGGTCTATAATTCCCACAATTTTGTCCCTTATCTGATCCATCATGTTCTCGGGGGGAGGGGCTTCTCACACCTTTTCTTTCCCCGGGATCGGGACTTTATTCACTCTTGCCTTCCCATCGCTTTTTGCCTTCGCATCTTCCTTTGGCCTTCCTTCGCTCCCATCGATTTCTGTTTTCCCTGCTTTTTGCCCATAATAAATTGTTGTGAAAAGTTCGGCCATTGTGGGCCGCAACAAATGGATATGGGCAACTGAAAAAAGAGATTCTCTGGGCTCTAGTCGGTTTCCATGACATTCTCTGTTGTTCGATATTTATCTTGGTACAACTTGCACATGATTCATTCCGACATTAACAGCAGGGGCCACAATGACAGTCGATACCGGGTAGACCTGTTGTTTGACCACGCCGTGAGCTCTCTTAGGGCAGCATGGGAAGTAGAGATCCTTGAAAGATTTCTATTTATTGAAAAATTAATAAAAAAAAAGTAATTTCCTATTCAGTCTTTGATGTATTAATTATTAAAAGTGCTAAATTTTAAATTAATTGCTTAATTAAAGCAGATTTACATTTTAGAATATTGGAAAATCATAAGTCTTGGTTTTATTGACCGCTCATTTAAGAACTTTAAAGGAATTTTAATATTTAAAAAAATATATATAAATTCTCATAAAAATTATGGGAACCTGAGTAATGACAATATTTTAATAATTAATTTTATGTATTTTCACGGATCTCTTCCTCATTATTATTTTATAATATACTTGATGCATTTTTAAGCGGTCTATTTTTACATGTTTGTATTACTTGAGTATATACTGTATCGTTTTATTACCATAAATAGTTTACGGTAGCCCGGACTGAGCAACAAGATCAACAGAGCTGGGAGCACCGTAAGGAACAGATCGAACATGTTGAACAGATCCCGGCTGGTGATCAGCGGATACAGTACCCATACATAAAGTACGTGGCAGGTACTGGTGGCTAGACACACCATGAAGATACGCACCCGATCTGTGTGACCGTGATCGGCATGGCTAACCATACGGTAGAATGGTGAGACTGTAAAAGGAGGGATATGGTAGAATGGATTAAAAAATCGATATGGTAGCACATGGCGAAAAGAAATTTGGGGACATAGAAGAATAGATAACCTACAGGGATATAAAATTGGGACACATGAGATAGTTGAACTCAAAGGAGAAATACTGTAGTAAAAGGATAAAAACAAAGTGGTCAAAATTAGAGAATGGTGTATAATAAATAATAAATAATTTTTCAATTGGGGTATGAAAACTTAAAGTCTTCTGAAGCACAAATGAAACCTATGATAATTTTAAGCATTAATCGGAAATGGATTTGCAATGGTTTTGATAAAAAAAATAAGCTGGTTTTGATCATTGAGGCCGTTTATAACTTATATTTTGTCCTAATCGATTTGCTATACTATTTATCAGACGTCATACAACCGCCATATTGGACTTTAAATAAAAAATAGTTCCTTTGGTCAATCAAATCTAAAAAAATTTGAAGCGTGTCGGACCGAAGTCATAAAGCATTCTATTTTTTAGCCTTTTTATATTTTGAATATTCTTGAATATTTAAAAAAACTACCTTTCAAAAAATAAAATATCAAGAAATTTCGAACAATTAAAGGCTAAAAGATAAATCTGCCTGCATTATTTTTTTTTAATTTTTGGCCTAGCAAGCTTCAAAAAAGCTAAGATTTTTTTGAGATTTAACTCTAACAATTATAAAGATCAGTGAATAAAATTGTTTTTAAATTAGTGGATTAAATTGGTGATGATTTGGGTTTATACCCGTAGAATCAAGTCTTCCTCAATTTAATTTGATAATCAATTTATTGGCATTGGAATACCAAAAGTATCTTACATGGTAGGCGTTCCAAGCCAAGTTTAGCCAGTACCAGGATATCGAAAAGGGTCGGGGTGGCCAAGCTCCACTTTTGAAATTCTTCCAAAAATTTGATCAACGGTAACGCGCTGGCTGCGCCGTAAGACATGTAATGGATGAAGCCAGGGGCCCAGCAATGCTCCAACTTTTCCCCGTGGATCATCCGTTGCAGTTGGCGATGGATGCCGAGGAGCCAGGCGAGGCCGATGGCCAGCCAGGTGTTTCTACAAGTTACGAAAAATCAGAATGATCAGAATACAGTATCAGAAATCTGAACAGAGGCAAGCTAATTAAGATCAGAATATGAATAAAGAAGTCTGGGAAACCGCGAAAGCCAATATCATCAGCAGAATGGGAATCATCGGTGGAATTGATCCATGATCATAAAATAAGGAATGACCGTGACATTATGGCCAATAGAATATCTTAGCATATTTTGAAAAATCGCTAGAATTAGCAATGATTCTGTCCTAATCTGAATAAATCAAATAATATGAATTCAGACAACGAAAAGCCTGAATTGAAGAAACTGAGTTTCGTGTACTGAATATTAAGAAATCAGACTTTTATTTGAAAATAAGCCTAAAAAATTACAAATCAAAGATATCTACATCACACGATCCCTGTTATATAAATATCACTTTTAAATTTTGCTGCAACTCCTCTCGGATTCTCGGATTCTCAAGAAAATTTTAGTTTGAAAGGAAAACGAAAGAAAATTAAAAAAAATTTTAAGAAAATTTAGTTAAAAATTTTAGCTAGTAAATTTCTTTGACCATCTATATTAAATTTTTGTAGTATTTTTTTTCATTTTAACTCAGGGTTCCGATTGAAAAATTTTCAAAATTAGAACATTCAGCTCAAAAAATCAGATTTTATGGTCAAAAATCAGAACATTTTGTAAAAAGCTTTAAACTCAATCGTAAACCAATTAATTCGTGTAATATTATTTCAAATATTGCATTTTTCACCACCCATAGTCAATTCCAACAATTTAGGAGATGAATTGAGTAAATCATATAGGATGCAGGGGAGAATCCAGGATTTTGGGATGAGGGAGGGGACCGGAGAAGTGTTTCGGCAGTGTGGAGTGTTTCGGCAGCCCGTTAGGGCCGCCGAAGAAAATTTCGCGCTTTTAGACAATTTTCTTATGAAAACTGATCAATTTTTTGCCTTTTATGGAGAAATTTCATGGATTATTTTCCTTAGGAAAATTCTTATTTTTAAAATATTCTTTGCAGAAATTTACTGGCTAGTGTCGGCGGTCCCGACAGGGGCCGCCGGAGAAAATTTTGAAAAATTAGTCCTTTTTCGTAAGAAAATTGGTAATTTTTTCACTTAAGAACTAGTTTTGGGTGCCGGCGGTCCCGATAGAGGCCGCCGGGAAAAATTTTGAAAATTTAGACCTGACTTTCTTCAGAAAATTGGTCATTTTTTAAATAAAATTTTTCCAAATCCCCAAAATCAGGATAAAATAAGGACAGAGGTCGGAAATCAGAACAAATCTGACAAATCAGAACATTTTCATTTTGTCAGATTTGGACCCCCAAATCAGAACATTTCTGATAAATCAGAACAGATCGGAACCCTGTTTTAACTTTCGCTTTTTGTGCATTCACAGCAAAAATAAAAATTTCTCGGTCTCAATCTCAAGTCTCGGGGGAGGGGTCATTCTTGGTCTCTCTATTTCCTCGTCTCGATCTAGGTACTCGAGTCTCGATAATATTTTAATCTCGATTATTCTAATTATTTAATATTAATTTCCGACCTGTTGGTGAATATGCGATCGTAGCTGAGAGTGGCAAAAATGCACACAAATCGGTTAGCGGCGAACAGCAGGAAAAGAAAGACACCCGCACCGGATCCGATGGTCCCGAGGTTTGCCTCCAAACGGAACGGAAGATGCAGACGGAGGCCAGTGAGAGCTTCGAGGTAGAGAAGTAAAAAGTTGGAAATCAGGTGCACAACGTAAGATAAACACTGAAAAAATTGGGGGAAATTTTATTTTTTTGAATAAAATCAAAAATGATCTAATTTAAGAATTTTTTATTGATATTATTTCTCCTTTTTCCTACACAATTATCCAAAGCCCGTATTACAAATATAATTGCACCAGGTAAATAGAAACCAACGACTTATCCTTAATTTAATAATAAAATTGCTTTTTATAATATGAATGACCGATACAGAACATAATTTACAGATTGTTATTTTAAAGATATGATTGTTTTTGTTTTGATAAAATTTTAAATCCAAAAAAGTATTAAAACGACAAAAAATTATAAAACTAAAAAAGAGAAAAATGGAAATTAAGTGCTTTGAAAATGGCTTAAAAATATTGAATATTCCTATACATTTTTTTGAATATATTTTACAGGACCATTTTTGAATGAATTTGCAGTTTGCCTACCAGATTTGCCAACACATAAAATGCGGCGGAATTTATGTGTTTTGCTTGCTGAATGCAGGCGAATACGGTGCAGATGTTGAACAGCAAACAGATTAAGATCATGAGCAACAT
Source organism: Rotylenchulus reniformis (assembly GCA_001026735.1). Taxonomy (NCBI): domain Eukaryota; kingdom Metazoa; phylum Nematoda; class Chromadorea; order Rhabditida; family Hoplolaimidae; genus Rotylenchulus; species Rotylenchulus reniformis. The sequence goes on from LDKF01000005.1 coordinate 227,543, forward strand.
CCACAGGTTGTAGGCAATTCCTGTAGGGGAGGAATCAGGAATGCAGTCAGTGAGGTTCCGCGACATTGCAGAAATTTGCAGAAATTAGGCACTCCCTGAAAAAAATTTTATATTAATTTTATGTACATCGTTGAAACATCGAAAAAAGTTTATTAATATAGTGCAAAATGGCTATTCGACTTTTTTTCATTTGCGGACCTTTCTTAATAATTTTTGTGTTTAATTCGGATTAAACGCAATTTAAATAAAATGTTTGTTATATCATAAAGAGTAAAAAATTTGCTATAGACGTCTGGGAAAAAAAGTTATAGCCAAAATAGTCTGGATTTGGCCAAAAATTTTACTTTGGCCATAATTTTTTAATAATGGGAATTCAAACGAGTTTAGGCTTATTTATTAGCTTTTTGCTCTATTTTTGAAATCAGAATGGTTTCTCTAGGTTAGCATTGAGCCGAGTTATAAGGTGGTCCGCAAATGTCGCTCCATCGCTCCACGCCTGATGAGATTAGTATGGACATAACTATTTATAGTCATAACATTGCACCTGTGGAGTCCTCCGAAAATATTTATTATTTTCACTGATGAAGGCCCCCCTCCAATCGCAGAGGAAATTGAGAATATTTTCTCCTTGGTTAAACGACATTCTGTCGCTACAAATAATCAAATATTCATCAAGAAAACACGGCTGGTTCCAACAGATTAATAATATACATCGAAGTGCCGAGAAGGTGGTAAGAAGGTCATCGGTATGGGGTATGGGGAACAGCTGTTTTTGGGGCGGCAAAGTACTAAAATAGGTACTACCACTTTACTGTAATAAAATATGGAGAAAAAATTATTTTGATGTTGGGGAAGCGGAAATTAGGTGAGTGCCAGCAGGCCATAATGCGGAAGTGCCAATAAAAGTGGGTTATGCAAAAAGTAACGAAAAGTACGAATCTTATTGCCATAAATAATAAGATTGGATTTTTTTCTTGGTAATTTTAATTTAAAAAATGACAGTATAAACTGGAATTTTTGCACAACTTTTCGCTGGAAGTTTTGGCTAAGCAAGCTTTAAAAAAATTTAAGCAAAATGTTTAGATTTTTTCCAATGACCAAGTACCACTGTATTCATTAAATATTTATTTTTTTTCTTTTATGAATGGTGTTAGAAATTATGATATCGATTTTTTGTCATTCTTAGAGATCTAAAATAAAATTATTTTTCTGTAAAGAGAATAATTTTTTCATCCTATTTTTTGGTGTTAAATTTTATTACAATGATAAAATTTATTACAATGATAATCCTGTTTTGTATCCAGTGGTGGTTATTTCAGGGTTTCTATCGAAAAATTTTCAAAATCAGGACATCATGACCAAAAAATCAGATTTTCATTACCAAACGTGGTCAAAAATCAGGACATCTCAAAAAATGTTTTTATACCACCTGAAATTCAGAAATACTGAATCAAAAATCATATTTCTCGCCACTAATAATAAATTTGAGCAATTTTGGGGTTGAAATAAGCAAATCATACATAAAATTAAGAACAAATCAAGATCAAGATGAAGGAAGTCGGGTTCTTTGTGCCGAACATAATTTTTAAAAAACCTTTCCATGTTTGAGTTTTTTTGAAGAAAATTATTGTGCAGGGAGCCGGCGGTCCCGATAGGGGCCGCCGGAGAAAAATTTGAAAATTTAAACCTGACTTTCATTAGAAAATTGGTCATTTTTAAGACGTTTTTGAAGAAAATTCATTGTGCAGGGAGCCGGCGGTCCCGACAGGGGCCGCCGGAGAAAATTTTGAAAAATTAAACCTGATTTTCATTAGAAAATCGGTAATTTTTTAAATAAAATTTTTTTAAATCCCAAAAATCATGACAAAATAAGGACAGAGGTCGAAAATCAGGACAAATCTGAGAAATCAGGACATTTTATTTTCCTCAGATTTGGACCCTCAAAATCAGGACAAATCTGAGAAATTAGGACAGATAGAAACCCTGGGTTATTTTTATTTTTAGAGTGCCATTTTATTATTGTATTCCTTATTCTTTACTGCCATCAATCCATGGTTATACTCCGTGCTGAGTCGTTTCGGCCAAAAGTGCCAAAATGTAAAAGTAGTCCCTAAAAACTTTTTTGTTCGAGAAGTTAGACAAAAAGTATAAAAAGCAAAGCTGTTCAGAAATTTATGCTGATTTTACTGGTATAAAAATTATTACGAATTTTCGGTCAAAATGTCGAAATTTTTCAGTTTTATTGAAAATTAAGGTTTTTTTCTTAAAAATTTCGACATTTTAACCGAAAATTCGTAATAATTTTTATACCAGTAAAATCAGCATAAATTTCTGAACAGCTTTGCTTTTTATACTTTTTGTCTAACTTCTCGAACAAAAAAGTTTTTAGGGACTACTTTTACATTTTGGCACTTTTGGCCGAAACGACATAGCATCGTTATACTAATCAATGAAGAGGTCATTGCTATCCTCACAGATGAAGTGGATCCATCTTTCATAGAGATATGGAAATAGTGTGGACACAAGAAGAGAATTCCAGGAAGACAGTGTGAAGGTAGATATAAGAGCAGGTGCTCTAACTTACTCGCCCTCAAATGAAAAAATTGTTTCACAATCCCTTCATCTATATGTTGTAGCCGATTTTTCGTTTCAGCCGAATGCGCATTCGGCTAGCCGATTCTGCATTAATCATTTTTGGTCGCGTGGAGATCACCAAAATCACCCCTCCTCCTCTAGCTTGGGTTCGAATCCTGAGCGAGGAAAATAATTTCTTTGGACGGAATAGGGTCAGAATTCAAAGAAAAACTAAAATATTAAATAATAATAATTTATAAAAAATTTTGAAATCGAATTAAAATTTTTAGACAACGGTCCACAAGTACTCCAGGCCAAATTCCCTTATGGGATCTCCGGTTGGAGTTTTGGAGTTTCAATTTCATTCGGCAAGTTTCGGTCCGTATATTTTGTCGCGGAACGCGATGATTAATTAATTTTATTTTTTAACCCGACAACTTTACAACGCTCAAGCTTACGAGCGACTTCAAACCCGACAAATTCGGTCCGCAAGTTTCGGTACACCGTGCACGTGCCCCCCCCCCTCCCCCGAAATGACAATACCAAAAAATGGGGAAAATTTAAAGAAAATTATTAAAAAATTATTTTTTCTTCGCATCTTGACATTTCGGGGGATTCAAATCGATTCGATTCAAAATTTTTTATAAATTATTATTATTTAATATTTTAGTTTTTCTTTGAATTCTGACCCTATTCCGTCCAAAGAAATTATTTTCCTCGCTCAGGATTCGAACCCAAGCTAGAGGAGGAGGGGTGATTTTGGTGATCTCCACGCGACCAAAAAATTAATGCAGAATAAGCTAGCCGAATGCGCATTCGGCTGAAATGCAGAATCGGCTACAACATATATAAGAAGGATAATTTTGACGATGTTTGTGCTCCTGCTGATCCGTTGGCGGCGTTTCCCGCTCTTCAAAAAATTTATAAAGAATCATAAAAATATATTGTAGATAAACCTTCATTAATACATCATGTATATAAATTATGCGAATTATGCATATTATTATAAAATGGCCTGACCAGCCATAAACAAGAGCGATTGCATTCGGTTGGAGTCGACAGAGCGGAGCACCATTTTTATTTTAAGATTATTTCAAAACCAATTTGTAAAAGTTTATTAAATTGTTTTTATTTTACAAAATGTTGAACAAATAAAAACAATAAAAAATCAGAAAATACCGTAAATTCTCTAATATAAGGCCTCCCTCTATTATAAGGCCTCCCTCTAATATAAGGCCCCCCTTCGACATAGGTTGGAAAATATAAGGCCCTCCCTCTATTATAAGTAGAGTTGGGACAAAGGCATCGGTTGGCGGTTTTCGGTAAAATTACCGAAAAATACCGTTACCGAAAAATACCGAAAAAATCAAAAATCTTTCGGTCAGTAATTTTCGGTAAAATTACCGAAAATTACCGTTACCGAAAAATACCGAAAAAAATTGTCGGTATTTTTCGAGATTTTCGGTATTTCCATTAATATTCTTAAAAATTATTTTTCCCTTTGAAAATTTTCGATTTTTATAATTAATAAATATGAATTCTAGATAACATATAATCAGAGTTAACGAAATAACAATTTAATCATTATTTATAGTGAAGTAATGGAATATTGCGATTCAAAAAATCAACATTTCGGCTTTCCTTGGATGCAATCGACTCCGCCTATAATCATAAGTGTCTCGAGTTGTCGAGAAAAGCTGTTTGCTTTTGAATAGGCAGAAATTTTTTCGGTTCTAACAATTTTACTAATTACTTTATTAATTGGTATTCTTCTTCATCAAAAGTCAATTCAACTTTTTGACTGACATCAATTTTTTTGTAATCGATTGCATATTTATTGATCGCTTGCTCTTGTTCTGTCAAGCGTAAAAAATAAAATCTTTATTAACCAAAATAAAAAAAAATTAATAAAAGGTTAGCGAAAATTTTTGAAAAATTGGAGCCATTTTTATGAAAATTTGAATTTTTCACGCTAGTCTTTTTGAGAATTTTGTTCGGCGGTTTTTTCGGTAATTGAGAATTGTTCGGTCAGTAATTTTCGGTAAAATTACCGAAAAATACCGTTACCGAAAAATACCGAAAAAATCCAAAACCTTTCGGTCAGTAATTTTCGGTTACATTACCGTTACCGGAAACCGAAAATTACCGATCGGTATTACCGCCGGTCCCATCTCTAATTATAAGGCCTCCCTCCATTATACTAAAAACGTATTTTTAGGGTAAAATTCTAAAATTTTTATTAAAATATATCATTAAAATCAAATCGGAGCAAAAATTTTTTTTGGAGTCGGAGCCCGGAGTCGGAGCAAAAATTTCTGATTTTAACAACTCTGATAAATTATGCGAATTATGCATATTATTATAAAATGGCCTGACCAGCCATAAACAAGAGCGATTGCATTCGGTTGGAGTCGACAGAGCGGAGCACCATTTTTATTTTAAGATTATTTCAAAACCAATTTGCAAAAGTTTATTAAATTGTTTTTATTTTACAAAATGTTGAACAAATAAAAACAATAAAAAATCAGAAAATAATTTGAAAAATAAATTTAGCGAGACCGAAAAACAATTTGCCATTTTTTCTGATTTAAATGCCATTGGCCCAAAGAAGCAAATGAAGAAATTGTTGAATTTCTATTATTTTTTACTTTTTTGATTAAAAAAACGTCCCTTTGGGTTGGATATTCCAAAAAATTTGCGGTCAGGTAAAATGGATCCCATGAATTCTGGACTGTCTTGCCTCTTCCTATTAACCGATTGTTTCCTGGTACGCCTAACATCTTGGTACAACTTGGACAGGAATCATCCCAACATTAGCAGGGGCCACAATGACAGTCGATGCTGGCGGATGGACCTGCTGAACTTGTTCTTTGACCACACCTTGCTGAGATTTCTTGGTACCGCAGCGAAAGTACAGCGCCTTGAACAGAAGTTTAAAAAATAATATCTGCCATTTTACTACATTTTAATTTTTGATATACAAATTTCAAATGCTTTTCATTGACAAATGAGTTTTGAACTACGGATTTTTATCTATTTTTTGGGTGTTACATTATATATTTTTTATAACTAAATGCTACCTTGAACAGTTTACGGTAGCCCGGACTGAACAGTAGGATCAACACTGCAGGTAATACGGTAAGGATCAAGTCGAAATCCCGGTTGGTGATATGCTGATACAAGACAAAAACATAAAGCACGTGGCAGGTACTGGTGGCCAGACACACCATGAAGGTGCACACCCGATCGGTATAACCGTGATCGGCATGGTTAACCATACGGTAGAATGGTGAGACTGTAAATGGAGGGTACGGTTGAATGGAGTGAAATAAATATATACAACAGAACAAAAATTAAAAAATTATGCATATGGAAGGTATAACTAAATTATAAAAGAATAAGATAAAATTGTTACTTTATTTAGTCAGTCTATAATAAAATGATTTTTAAGTCGATATGATTTATAACATATAAAATGGGGCCAAAAATTTTTGGTGTTAATTTCTAGGTAATGTCTTTTATTTGGGATTAGAAGAACTAGTCATCCGTATGTCCTGCAATAACCATAACCAGTAATCGGAGATCAATTATAAATAACCTGTTATTATTTTAAAAAAAAGTTTCGACAGAATACATTAACTGTATTCAAAGATCAGAATATGGAAGGGACACCTTTATACGGTAAAAAAAGTCTCTTACATGGAAGGCGTTCCAAGCCGAGTTTGGTCAGTACCAGGATGTCGAATAGGGTCGGGGTGGCCAAGCTCCACTTTTGAAATTCTTCCAAAAATTTGATTAGGGGCAAAGCCTTGACTGTGGCGTCGGTCACATAATGGGTGTAGCCCGGTGCCCAGCAATGCTCCAACTGTTCCCCATGGATCATCCGTTGTAGCATGCGATGGATGCCTAGGAGCCAGGCGAGGCCGATGGCCAGCCAGGTGTTCCTGTAGAGTTGTGTAATTGGAATGTGATTACCGTATTTTTCCTAAAATAAGGGGCCCCTTATTTTGATCGATCTTGGTAGTTTTGAGCACTTTTCGAGCTTTTTCGAGATTCGAGGTTTTTCCAGAATTTCGAATCGAGATCGATCCAAAGTCCAGTTTCTGGATAAAATAGTCATATCGAAAGGGAGTACCATTCCCCTTTTCGGAAGAAGTAAAAAAAGGGCTATTTTAGCCGAGATCTTTAGGGACGGCCGTAGCTCATCATTTGGTAGAGCAACCGAGATCTAAACGAAAAATGCTGGGGTCTTCACTTAAAATCGCCCCATGTCTTGTAAAAGGTAACTCTAGAGAACAAAGCGAAAGATCTCTTTGGCCCACTAGCTTTTCTGAATCAAATTATAAATAATATATATTTTTTCTATAGACTCTTGGGGGTAGGGCTTTTAACAGGGGACACCCAAGAATCCTTCCTTGTCAAAAAGTTGTTCCCCTGTTAAAAATTTCTCCCTCCCCCGTTAAAGTACCAAATAAATAAATAAATAAATAAATAATCTAATCACAAATATTATAAAGTTTTTTCATAACGGATTTTTAATAAAAGAATGGTTTTTTGTGTGGAATCCTGGTATATAATTTCTAACCTGTTGGTGAATATCCGATCGTATCTGAGAGTGACAAAAATGCACACAAATCGGTTGGCGGCGTACAGCAGTAACAGGTGGGTGGCCGAGCCGGATCCGATGGTCCCAAGGTTAGCCTCCAAACGGAACGGAAGGTAAAGACGGAGGCCAGTGAGAGCTTCGAGGTAGAGAAGGAAGAGGTTGGAGGCCAGGTGCAGAGCATAGGCCAGGCACTGAAAAATCGGGGGAAATTGGAAAATAATTCCCTAAGGGGTGGAAATTCCAAAAAAAAAACAAGAAAGGCATTGAAAATGCAGAAGGAAATTCAAAAATTATAAAGTGCTGAAAGGAGTTTGTTTTATTCGATTTTTTTGAGCGCCGAACATTAAATATGAATTATATTGAATATTAATTTATATGCCTATTAGTTATCAAATTAATTCTATTCAAAAAAGGATTAAATTTAAATTTATTCAAGTAATTCTATTCAAAAATTGTCAATTTGGAAAAATCCAATATAGCAAAATAGGAAAAAACCCAAAATAAATATATTAAAAATGCAAATAAGGAAATAGAAAGTAAATAAAAATAGCCTACTAAACGGATTTTGCGATTTTAGGGTTTTGGATTTGCAAAAAATTCCTACCAGATTTGCCAGCACATAAAATGCGGCGGAATTTAAGTGTTTGGCCTGCCGCATGCAGGCGAACGCAGTGCAGATATTAAACAGCAAGCAGATGGAAGCCATGAGCAACATCCACAGGTTGTAGGCAATCCCGGCAGGGGACGAGTCGGGAGTGCAGTCGGTGATATTCGGCATTCGGAAATTATAGAAAATTGCAGAAATTTAAAAAATTGTATTATCGAATTTAGAGGGTATGGAGGTTGCTTCTTGACCCTTATTCTTTAATTGCATTTTTGGAAGGAAAAAGCTTAAAAATGGAGGCGGGAAGGTATGCTTTAAGGAGATAGGCATCGAAAATGAAGCGGTAAAATGAGGCTGCGTATCCACATTAACTACCGTTCTGATTAAAAAATTTTGATGGCGAAGTGAAAATCACGCGGAATACCAACAAAGAGGTGGTGTGGGGATTGGGGATGTGTGGGTTCAATTCCCAAAGTCCATGCTCAATGGGAAGCAAATTTGTGCCACCCGATCAACTGAATGGAACAAGCGAAAAGCATAGACTGCAAAAGACCCCCAATGGTTGATGAAATGCTTAAGTCTGGTCAATTTATAGCCATTCATAATAAAATTCATTGGGTTCTTACGAAAATATCTGTTATTTTGTGCCGATAAAGTTCCCAGATGGATCCAAAGGAAACCTGCTATAAAAATGATATTCTGCTTCTACATTCATCAATAATTCATCGGAAAAACACAGCTGGAAATCAGATTAATAACATCTAACGGATTTATGCGAAGGTCATCAGAGTGAGGGAGCAGCTATTTTTGGGATAGGCTAGGCCTGAGATCCAATATGTTACCCTAATAATAAGGCGCAAAAAATTATTTTGCTGTTATAAAGGAGGAACTAAGAGGGTGGTACACTCGACTACTCTCGAGGCCTTGAGGAAGTATATTTGTGGGTTGCCAGCAGGTAAAGAATTGTAAGTCGAAAATGAAAATTTCTCAAGCTATTTTATAAAATTTATCGATGAGATGCTGTGCGAGGGGCTAAATTCAATCAAGGTAAGTAAAACCCGCATCAATTTTTGGTTTATAATGTGAATCGAATTGGTTCAAACTGATCAGGGAGCATAGATCGATTTCTTTTTATTAATACAATTCCATCTCGGCGGTCTACCAGTTCTTGGGCTTTTTCTTGAAGTAGAACCAGCCCCCACTTGCTACGCTCGGGTCGATGGCCAACCTAATCAGAGTCTCGGCACCCACCTCAACGCTCAGAAGCCCTTGTGCTCAGTCAGATCGGTGGCCACATAGCCAGGATAACACTAAAATTCGTTAACGAATCAATAAAAATGGCAAAAATTAAAATCTCAATCAGTTGAATTTTGAATATTGCATAAATGAACAAACCCGCCGCAGATATTTTGACAAAGATTTCGTCACTAGAAAATGGAAAAATTAAAGACTAAAAGGAAGGTTCATATCAGTAGATTTTTAAAGTCAGTTTTGCTTATCAGGAAAGATGAGAATTACTAGCGAAACACCATATTTGTTATACTTTTTATCTCTTTGCCGCTTTTTATTAAGAAAAATTTGATCGGATAATCAATCTAAAATAGACAAATGTTTTGTTTTTATGAGCAACACTGAAAGTTCAAAAATTTAAAAATATTATTTTCGAATTAATTATTCGTTTTTTGTATTTCTATACTAAATCTCCAGAGGGTAAAGTCGGGGCGATCAAACATTTTGATCAGTTCTGGATTATTCATACATAATTGGCAGCCTTCTATGTATATGTTTCGAACGATAAAATAAATTAATCTTTCCATATATTAGATTTAAAATATTTAAAAATGCAGAAAAAAGGGCAATTATGTATTTTTAAATAAATATGTACACACATCCCTCCGCCTTTTGGATCAAAGGAGCCAATTTTTCATTGATCAATTTGGTGACATAAAAGTTCATATGCATGGTCTCATCGGTTTGGAATTTGGACACCCGCAGATTCTGCTCAATCGTCCTAAAAACGTATTTTTAGAGTAAAATTAAAATTCTAAAATTTTGTATTAAAATATATATCATTAAAACCTGCTAATTAGTTTCTATTAAATATATGGCTAAAAATAATTAAAATTTAAGATTTTAATTTTCTTAAATAATAATTCCACCAAAATTGTGGACAATTCCCCTTTAAATATTGGTTATATTGACTGATAAATGTAAATTATAAATCACTAACTTGTAAGTACAAAATCCAGTCCTAAAACTGGACTTTATGTCGAATAAATGTCATTTTCGCTCCAAAATATAGATAGGTAATTGTGTCAATTTTTTGGTCCATTTTATTACAAAACTTAAGTTTTAAAGATTATCGTTCTGAAGAAAATTATTAAAAAAACAAATATTTCTATATCAAAAAAATCAATTAAAAAAATTGATCATTGGGATAATTCTCATAAAATTTCCTGATTGCAATGAAATAATAAACAACTGGCAAATCGACCGTTATCCAGCATTAATTTTTTCCAGACAAATAGTAATCCAATTTTTATACTCATGTTATAAAAATGTAAAATTATGCTCCATAAATTTATTATCGATGTAATTATTTTTATGCATTTTTAAAAATCCATTTCGAATATTCATTAAAATGACTTTTTACTTTTTTTGCAAAAATCAACTCTGGCAAAAATATTGCTTATGCTCAACTGACACAATTCTGACATGAGATTTTATCATGAATTTTGCCATTTCCGTCTATCCCAGTACCTAAACGCATGAATAGTATCAAATGACCAACTTTATTGTAATGATTGGGGTTTCCCTTGGATAACAAATATTAAATACCATTATTATTTTTTATTTTTAATGCAATTTTTAATTTAGAAAATTAAAAATGATTATTTTTATGGGAATTATGTTGATCTTATTTGCTCCAAAATCTGACAATATGAAAGTGAATATGGACCATCTGAATGATCGGCAAAATATTTCAAAATCGAATAGAAGCCATGAAATCTATAACATCGTGTCGGATACAATTTACAGTGATGCAATATTTCCTATATATTCGGAGAATAATCCATATCAGAATGCAAATTATGGAACTATTCAACATTACTTTGATGAAAATTCCCACTACCATGGAAGTTATTCTTCTGCTATTCAGTTATCACAAAACAATTTTGTGAATACAGATCATGATAATACTATGATTCCTGAAGTTTCGGTAAACCCTATAATGAATAGAAACCATGAAAATATTGCTTTCCCTGAATTTTCGGGAAGTTCCTTAATAAATACAAACCAAAATATTATTCCATATTCCGGATATTCGGAGAATATTAATGAGAATAGTTGCAATAATAATAGTCTGAATAGCAGCTATTCGGCGAATATAGTCGGCGATACTAATCAAGTTAATAATAACAATAATTTATTCTCTGATGAATATTATGTGAATCAGAATACAAAGAATGATGGCATTTCATTTCCTCTTTATTCGGAGAATACAATGGCAAATATAAGACATGAAGATATTCCATTGGGGAATATAAGCCATGATGGTATTCCAACGGAGAATATAATCCATGATAATATTCCATTGGGGAATACAAGCCACGATGGTGTTTCAATGGGGAATATAAGCTATGATCATATTTCAATTGGGAATACAAGCCATGAGAGTATTTCATTACCTGTATATTCTGAGAATATAGTTGAGAGGAGCAGTGAAAATATGCATTCCTTCAATGATGGATGTTCAGAATGGAATTTATTGAAGACCAGGGAAGAAATTCAATCACCTCAGGTAAATAAAAATTATCTTATAAAATTGAAAAGTTCAAAACATTACAGCCAAACAATGATGATGAGCAATTTGCGGATGATTTGATTGATTGGGAAAGAATTGACATGGAAATGAATGTGAACATCGGATCTAACGTGATGGTTTAAAAATATAGAAAATAATACAGGGTGTAGCAAAAGTCCTGTCACACTCATTTATCTGCTCCTAACTTTTCCCTGAGAAGAGGGATTGTTTATATATTTTTTATTTTGTAGCCCATTCAATTCTCTACAAAAACTGGTCATTGAATACCGGAAATAACATTATCCAAATATAGAAAAAGAATCTTAAAATTGCAATCTTACACAAATACAGAAATATGAAATGGATTTTTATTCAATTTACAGATTTAGACGCCAAAAAATGGGCATTAAATATTAGTTGTCCAGGTGGTTTCGATTTCGGATCTCCGCCCAACATCTCGCTAGACTATAGCATTATTCATTTGGTCATCTTTTTTGAATGTGAACATCGGATCTAACGTGATTTACCGTATTTCCTGTAATAAGTCCCCTCCCTACAATTAGTCCCCTCCCTGTAATAGACCCCCCTCTGCTGAAGAGCTATTTAAAAATAAATCTCCCGGGGTCCTAATACAGGAAATATGGTACCTTTCTTTTTTAATTAAATTCTAATTTGTAGGCTTTATCATTTTGTTTTAGTATCTTCTATGTTGGAAAAAATCATAGGATTTTTTGGAAAGTGAAGAGTTATCTCTATAATAAAAACTTTTTGCAAATTTATAAATTACATTAAAAAATATTTCATAGTTTTTAGAAGGAATCTAATCAACTTCGTGATCCTGACCCGAATCTGAACCAGAAGAATTCAGATATACAACTGAAAAATCCCGAAAAATCGAATCAGAATGGCCAATTGGAAGAAAAAGTTACGAATCAGAAGAATGCTGCTGTTAAGAAGGTTGTGGATTGCCAAGGTAACGGTTGGATAGAATAAACGAGATCTGGGTTTATTATATTTTTATTTAGCAAATTTGAATAAAAATAATGGGAAAAGAATCGAAGGATTGGATACAAACTTAATTGTGCCAGAGAAATTCAGAAAAAGGAAAGAAAGAGTAATAATTATTGAAGAAGAGGAAAAAGAAAAAGAGGAAAAAAGGAAAATAGTGAAAAAGGGAGAAAAGAGAGTGGAAAGGATAAATCCCAAAGGAAAACATAAAGAGGAAAAAGGAAAAGAAATATTGGAAGAAAACGAGAGAATTGAAATAAGCGGAAAAGGAAAAGAAATAGTGAGTGTGGCGCAAGAAAAAGACAAAAGAGCAATGGAGAGAATAGTGCAAGAAAATGAGAGAATGAAGAAAATAATTTGGGGAAAAGAAAAAAGGCCAAAGAAAAAAGAATTGGACAGGGAACAGGCAAATATAATGCGAAGTTTGCACAATGTATGTCATCGGAGGAAAGAAAATCATGTGGAAATGGTCAAAAAACTACTAAAAACAGTGTATATGGGCATTGAGATGACCACTTACCCGATCCCGATCATTGGTAAATTATTCATTTCGTATAGCATATTGTGATATTAGGTTATATAATGATCCGTCGATAATTAATTATACACCAAAATTGAATGAAAAAATAAAATAAAAATGTAAAAATCGAATTATTATTAGAATAGAAGTTCAAAGCTTGCTGTGAAAGGATAAAAGCTACCATTAAACTTTAAAGCGTTACATGGTTTTTTATTGCAAAATATAGCATTAAATATGAAACAAGAAATACGAAAACCTCTTCTTTCACAAAGAATATCTGGTATCATTTTGATGTAGAAAAATTGAAACATCGTAAAATTAAATAATAAATGCGTAAAAATTTAAACTAATTTTTGATTTAATATTTTCTTAGGACCCTATATTGAGCAGACAAAATCGTTGCCGAACTGTCTTTTCTGCCCGATGGCAATGGCCCATTATGCTCTGAGCGTGCTCGACATGCCAGCGGAATTTTATCGAAAATTTGGCATTTTCATCAAAGAATCAAAGGCAAAACACAAATCCGATGAGGGGGAATTGGAATGTTTGGACACGGTAATGGACACGGTGTACAGGTTGTACGAAGCATCGGAAGGTAAAAAATGAGCAAGAATTTCTGTAATACACTACATACATCAAGTAGAAAGAAAAATAAATAAATACAATTAAAAAAGCTGAAATCGAGGAAAAACATTAAATCAAGATAAATTTCTAACTTGTAAGTTCGGTATGAGTTCGAGTTTAGTTAATATTCATTTATTTTTTTAAATTTTTTTCTATTATTTTTAGACAATTTATCTAATTAATAATTCAAAAAAAGATATTTCATTTTTAAGATAAAAATTTTTAGATCAAAAAAGAAAGACCCCGATAATTAAAAAACTTGAATATATTTTTATGGTTTAACTAATTACATTTTAATACAGGATCCGAGCAAAAGCAGATTGAAGATAGTGAAGTCCATCAAAAATTGGGAAATTTGCGTTTTTATGCCCTATTTTATGAGGCAATGAACCAAATTATGTGGCCATCCATTGGGCCAAATTTGGTTCCTCAAGATGCCCAATTGTCGGAGTTGTGGGAGAAAACTCGAGAGGTGGTCAGAATGTACGGGACTACCTTCCAGAATCAATTGGAAAAGTGTCAAAGTGTTGGTATTGAAGTGACTAAGGCACTTTTGGAGGATGTGAAGAACGGCAAAAAACTGTTACATAAATGATTATTTTGGATTTTAAAAATATTTATTAAATTGATGTTTATTTGTTAGAAAATTTTCGGATTCGAAAAATTCGAATAATATTTAATAAAAGATGTTTATTTGTTAGAAAAATGATAAAATTTGTTACCTGGATGTATATCATAGTAATAATAAATCTTGTAAAAATAATATTTATAAAAAAATAAAATAATTATAAAGTTTCTTTTATGTCGTTATTTAATTCGAAAATCACTTAAAAATATAAACTTTCGGGAAAAATTTTGCTACTTATTTATTATCATCCCTAACAAAAAAGTTGAAGTGATTTACATATAATTCATTTTTTTTAAATTTATTTGGGTTTAATCAAAAAAGAAAAAGATTTTTATGTGAAAATAGAGAATAAAATTCTATAAAATTAATGAATCACATATTGTTTAATTTGGTTCTAAGTCGTTTTATCCGAACTGAAAAATTGAAATTTTGCTTATATGAAAAGATTTTAAAAAGGAAGTTAAGCTGCTCACCTAAAAATAATCCGTTTGTTTGACCCCTATGTCTACAATGGATTTCATTTAATTTTTTGAGTTGATGGGCGTTTAAAAAGGATATACCTTTAAAAATTGGGCGCTGATTGAATTGCTTTGAACCCTCGATCTTTCGAAGCGAATCTTTCACTGAAGTGACAGAGAAAAATAACGGAAAAAGATTACACAGGGAAGGGAAAAGATGCAAAGAGAAAGTTCATAAGGGAAACTTTGTCTTCATAAAATCCTAGAGCCAAAAATAAATTTCTAATTTAATGGAATTTTTACACTGATTATAAAAGGTACAAAAATAGAAGAAAGAAACATTTTTTGTTATTTTTAGAATTAGTTAAACTTTTTTTGCGTATTTATTGAATTTTTTTTAGACTTTTTGTGGTATATAAGCAAAGTATCTACTATTTTGAATTCGCCAATAGTCATTCAATCGTGTGATTAAAGATATTAACTTTTTTCCTTTTCCAGATTGAGACGTTTTTAATTTTTATTGTTGTTATAAAATGGACAAAAATTGAGAGGACCCAAATTGAGTTTATATTTTTTTAATTATTATTTCATGATTATTTCAATTTTATTAAGTAATATTTAATAGTGAATCGATAAATTTTGTGACTAATATTCACTACTTTTTTTCACATATATGCAATTATACTGTTTAATTTGTGCTTAATTTGATTTTTGTTTTTATTTTTTCAAATATCCACCAACAAATGCCAATGCTATTTTTTAGAATTTATGTTTTTTTTTGTTATAATAGATTATTTATTTAAACCGACCTTCGTAAAAAAATAAATAGAAGAAAACATTTTTTTGAGTAAAATTGCACAAATGTTTCTGTGCCTTTATTTGTTATTTATTATTGATACAATTGTGGCACAAAAGATGGATTAAACACGAAAAACCGGCAAAATGATGAGGTTCATCAATATACACAAAATTGGAGCGAAAATGGACAAAATTTTGGCGAAAATCCTGAAATACTCAACATGATAGCATTTGATGGTCGAAATAGCCTGAACATCGGGTGGTCAAATGCTAATGGAAAAATGTATGGTGGTGCATCTTCATCTTCTGCTGCTGGTAACTAAAATGATTTAAAACCAATTAAAAGGTCAAATAATTTTTTTCTTTAAAAATTAATCATTGATTTTCTTATCGGGGGTGGGGAGCAGTTTCGGAAAATGTTGGATTTTGCTCGTACTCGTACATCCATTTCGGGCCCCTCTATTTCATACTCGTATTCATACTGTAAGAAAAGCACATACTAGTTAGTACCTCGTACTTTTTCGTATTTTTATTTATTCTTAATTTTTTCGGTAAAAAATTTTTGAAATTATCTTTCGGACATATTTGATTGCAACAAATGATGGGGACTTTAAAAAAATTATAATCTAGGTGTTGGAGTCTGTGGTCCCGATTAGGGCCGCGGTTACCTTTTATATGGATCTATTAATATAAAATTAAAAATTCTTATTCTTTATTTGTTTTTAATTTTTTATTTTATCTATGCTATTTTATGAATTTAATCGTTTTGTCTTTTTAGTCATTTTGTAGTATCCGCTTCTACTATAAAAAAAGAAAATTTTGCCGTTTTTAGGAAACTCACGTTTTTGCCGATTTTTAGAAAATTTATAGCACTATAAAATTAATTAATTTATTATTAATATATTAGTGCCATCTTTTCTGTATTGTGCTATCTTTTCGTATTGTGCAATCTTTTCTGTTATGAATGAAATTCGATTAAGATGGATAGAAAATATGAAATTCAAAAATGTTGACACTATGTTTTGATGAGTTTTTTTTAATGAATAATGAATATAGATGCTCTTATTTGCTATTTAATCCTGTTTTTCTAGCCGAATATAAATATGTTTAAAAATTACCATTTTAGGATTAAATTATATAGGTAAATGGGCGCTATTTGAAAGACGTTTATTTTTGGGACTCTAATATTTTTTGAGTCCCGGGACTCAAAATTGTTGATTCCTTGGTGTAATTTTGGACGCTGAATCCGATTCTGACATCCATTTTTACCTAATGCGTCATCTGATGTCATTTTTTGTCGTTGGCGTCAAAAAATTTTCTTCTAAAATTCTGAAGAAAAATTCTGGCGTCAGCTCAAAAAAAGATGTCAGATGACGCATTATGTCAAAATGGACGTCAGAATTGGATTCAGCATTCAAAAATCACCCTAGGCAAATAATTTTTAGAAAGATTTTACGAGAAAATTTTTTTGAACTCAAAACTGCGCTGGGACTCAAAAGGGGTGCTGGACATTAGAGTCCCAAAAATACAGTAAACATCTTTCAAATAGCGCCGGTAAATGATGAAAATTCATTCAGAGCCACATAATGGTTCCATATTCGAATTTGCAGAAGATACGTTTTGTTAAACCTCATGTTTTTTATTTATTTGCAATTAAATTGATTTAAAAATGGTAAAAATTTAGAATAGAACCAACTACGTATTGGTAGTATAATTTAATTCAAATAATAAAGGCTTCTAAATCTGGTTTTTAGTTATCGAAAGATATTCCGATGCCGAAAAATGCCAAATAATTGAATATTTTGATCAAATAAAAGCGTATCATAAGACACTTACGATGCCTGAAATTGAAGAAGCATTTATCAAGGGATATGGAGTGGATTCAAAGTTGATTTTGAATTGGAAAATTCATTTGGGACTTATTACCGGTAATTTAAAAAAATCAAAAATCAAAATAATGAAATATGATAATCCGGAAATAGAAATCAATTTACAAAAATTTATTATATATTTCGTTTTTAATTAAAAATAAAATTACTTTTTAAATGGATATAAAATAAAGATTTATTGAAAAGAATGAACAATTTAAAAAATAAAAATCAAATCCACAAGTTTAAGGTAATTAATTTTTAAAAATCTATAATTACTTTTAAAATATAATTTTTTTAATTATGTACAAGAGTACGTACCTATTTTTGCGTTAATATTTTCTCTTTAAATAAATTTTAATTTTCCCAAATGGATAAAGAAGAAGACAATACTGTGTTGATAGAGAGATATGTCAAGATCAAAGCGAAAAATCCGGACATCGAAAATCGGGAAATCGCATTAATATTAGAATTGACAATTAAAACTCTCAAAAATTTAAAAAAGCAATTTGGTATACCAAGTAAGTTTTTTATTTATTTTTCTAAGAAAATATTAAAACATAAAAAATATATTATAATTTTTTTTCTCTCAGAATTCATTGATTTATATAACTTTTTCTCTATTTTATATATTTTTTTTGTTCCTGTTACTGATAAATATCTAAATTTATAATTTAATTTTTTTTATCATTTTCAATTATTTTTTTAATTTTAGATCAAACCATTACTAAATATACAGATGATGAAAAGCGGCAAATTTTGCAGAAATATTTTGAAATAAAATCAAAAGATTCATCAATTACTGATCGTGAATTCGCGGATACGATAAAAATCAACAGAGCTACTTTAACGAAATGGAAATATAAATTTGCCAAAATATCCAATTGACAAAGGACAAAAGGAAAAAATAGTATCAGAAAAACAATTTGATTTTGGGTTTTTGGTTTTTTTTTTGAAAAACCATTAAGAGAAATTTCAAAAAACCCACGGTATTCAAAAAATATATAGAAAAAACGGTTAAAGTTTCTGCAAATGTTTAACTTTTATAATTTTGGTATGTTTTTATAAAATTTTGGATTTAGATCGCTATTTCAACACCTTTTATAAAAAATGACCATGACAATCGAATTATTATGATGAAAAATAAGATGCATATATACCTAAAGAACGAATTCCATATTTTTGAAAAAAATACAATTTTCCCTGATATTTTCTTGATATCTTTTTTTTAATAATCAATATGTTTTCTGTGTGATAAAAATAATTGTAAAAATAATATTATAAAACGATAGTAAAAAGTAATATCTTTCCAAAGTTAAATTTATCAACATACAAACACTAAGATTATTAAGCAATTTGTGATTTTTCCCAAATGCAATCAGGCTATTAGAGTATTCTTTCGAGTTTTTTTTGTAATTAAAAAGCTTATTGTAAATAGTTTATTAGAACAATGCATTCCAAAATAAATTATTATATCCAACAAAAATATAAAACAAATTTAATATAAAACAAATTTTATTTAACTCAAAAAATTGATGCCAACAATGATGCCCAAAGGATTGTTTTTTCGGAGACTCATGGCCTTAAAAAATATGGTTAATATCCTGTTTAGCTGGATCTGTTTTTTATCCAATTTTTACAGAAAGCAAAACATTGAGCAGCCGGAGCTTAGACTATTGTTGCTTTGAAAATTTATAACAAATAGTTTCATTAAAAAATTTCAAATTATTTTAAGAATTTAGACCAGAGCTATTGAAAATTCCGACTCAACCTATCGCGGAAATTTGAAAATTGCAAACAGTAAAAATTTAGAGAAAAAAGTGAAAAGATGTTGAAAAACTGCATACATTTCTAAATGGAAAATACATTCAAAAATTTTTCAACTGGTAATTTTATAAATTAGTATAATATTAGTATAAATATAATATTAATATAAATTATACTAATTAAAATAAAAAAAATATTTGATCCAAAAGTTAATTTGTTGATTTATAAATGTGAATTGTATAAAAAGCCCATTTTCGCGATTTTTAAAAATTAATTGTACAAATTTTTTAAATGAATATATATTTGAATATAAAATTTTGTTTGCAAACTTTTAAGGAAGCTACTTACTAGCCCCATTAAATAATTTAAGCCCTTAGGTTGTAAAAGTGAATTTTTTATCAATTTATTTTCAAGTGTTGTATTTTGGATAAATTGAATTTTTGGCTAAAGTAAGAATGATACAATTTTAAAATACTCATTAAAAAGAAGATATATTAAGATTTTTTCCATTTTGCTTATCCAGATGAAAAATAGTTAATTTTAAAAATAAATTTATTATTCGTAATTTAAAATATAAAATGCTAAAAAAATAAATTTAAATATTTTGGCCTTGTTATTGTTTTTATGTAACTCTTTGCGCCACAAACAAGGCCCAGATAGACCTAAGCATTTGTCATGGCACAAGTTATTGATTTTTTTTGCTTGGCCTTCTTTCCTATGCAAAAATGAGTTCATTTCGTCTTTCTGTGGCAGAAAATAAAATTTGGGTCCTAGAAAATGTGCTAATTTTTGCTGTAAATTTCATATAGAACATCTTAAAAAAATTCATAAATTAGGGAATTTTTTCGGGAATTTGAAAAATAAATAAAATGAAATTTTCTACTAATAGAAAGATATGGTTATATTTATAAAATCCGTGAATATTGGCCAATTATTGGTTTTTAACGTCCGATTATGTTTTACAAGCTCAAATTCCATATTTTTTATAAGAAAGAAAAACTCTCTTTTTACATTATATTTTAAATCAAAACCAAAAATAAAAGATTATAGAGATAAGTAAGTATTAAAATGCTTAATCATAGTATTTTTCTGTAAATTTAACTGTATAAATACATAATTAGTTGTTCGTAATTTTTTGACTAACTGAATATCCCTTATTAGAAATTTTCAATTCAATTTAATATGCAAATTTTTTTTGATGTTAAACTCATTGGATGATTGGCTGGCCGTGTTCGCCTTCTTCAATCGCCCGCAACTGTTGCGGCTGTTGTTCGTCAACCGATTTGTGCGCACGCTGATTGAACAACATTTTAGTCATCGGCCATACGGTTACGGCATCCTTAGGTATATCATGGCTAATGGACGGATAGTTTTACATATATACTCGTAGTCATAAAGATTGTTACTCTGAAGAGAATAGAAAAGAAATTAGTATGAAACAGAATTTCGCTTCAATATATTTTAATATATTCAAAAAATTGGAACTTTCCTGTTATTATAACGTCAAAATAATCAGGAAAAAAGCATTTGCTACTTGTTTTGCTTTTTCATTTTCCAATGTAGACGTTTCGCTAAGGAACATTTGCTTATAACTCATGTCAGCTAAAACATAATCTAGAGAAAAGTGTTTAGTTTCAAAAGATAGATCTGAATATCTAGTAATAAAAATGCCAAAAAGACCATCCGACCTGGTCAAGTGTAAAAAAGTTATGGCCAAATTAAATCACCAAAATCGTTGTTTGGGCCAAACATGTGACTATAACTTTCAAACTTGGCCAATCCCAATGCTCTCTTGTATTTTATAATAAACATTCAGGTTTATCTTTTTATGCTAAACTCGTTTCTCTAGGTTATTTTTAAGCTGACTGAGATATAAGCAATTTTCAGTCTCCACAATGAAATGGCCATAATCAAAAGTCCCCTGCCGCAAAAATTTTTTCAAAAAAAAAGTTTTGGCGATCGAGTAGTAATAGAAAATTTTGATTTGGGGTATAAGTTGGTTTGGTAACTGCTTCACCGTGAACCAGTACCAGTAGTCATCAATAGGGCTGGGATTTTTAATTGCTAAAAACTTGAGCATTTTTCAAATTTACTTTTATAACTCGGGTTATAGTACCCGGATTTTTATGAAATTTGGCACACAAATACCCCTCAATAGTTTCTATTAGCCTGCCAATTTTCAAAATTTTTCATCCGGAAATTTTTTACATAAATCCGCCTACTGAAATTTTCCAACCTTTTCCAACTTGCCCAAGTTGGTCAGGCGGATTTAGATCGAAAAAATTTGAAAAATTGGCAGGCTATCTAATAGAAATTATTGAGGGGTATTTGTGTGCCAAATTTCATAAAAATCAGGATACTAAAACCCGAGTTATAAAAATGAACTTGAAAAATGCTCAAGTTTTTAGCAACTAAAAATCCCAGTCCTAGTCATCAGGAGTCTAATATCCTTGCTGTTAAAAACGTTAACCTACATATTTTAATGCATTTTTTGTAATTACTCCTTTTAATCGTCCTTAAAATCGGATAAAATTAATTAAATAGCATTTTGTAAAGCATATTTAGAGTATATATTGCCATTTATAATTATTATATTTAAATTTGGGTTTATAAATTTTCGGATTTTCGCAAATTACTCTTGTCCCAACCGAATAATACCAATCAATTTTTTTTTTATTATTTAATGAGAATATATATAGAGATAGAGCTTATATTTTTTTAATTGATTTATCAAAGGTTGGTTTTGGCATGTGATGAGAGCAAGAGATATATGGGAACCAAAGAAGAAGGAGAAGAAGAATGCAAGATTGGAATAGCAATTTGCGATCGGCAATTACAGTCGTTGGGACAAGAAAATCGTCAAGCAACGCCATACAGCACAGTTAGATATGAATGGGGTGGGTTTGGAAGGTGCTGGGTCGTTTTAAAAAAGTGCCATAATGGGCGTTTTAAAAAAATGCCAAAACCCAGTATGTTCTACAAAAAGTTTTTTGTAAGACTTGTTAGACCAAAACTTCCAGTGACAAAATTGTGCAGAATTTTATGCTCTATCTGCTGATATTTTTATTTTTTCGAAATTCGGCCAAAAAGTTTGAAATTTTGTCGAAATTACGAAAAATTGGGTTTTAAGGGTTATTTCGAACTTTTTGCTGAAAGTGGAAAAAATAAAAATACCAGCAGATAGAGAATAAAATTCTGCACAACATTGCCTTTTATACTTTTTGTTTAACAAGTCTTAACAAAAAAGTTTTGGGCCAGACTATAGCTCGTTGCGGTTTTTTAACGCCCCAGCACCACTGATTCATCCCGCTGGACTAAAATTAAATGTTACCATTCATCTAGCGTGTAGAAATTTTTCGGTTCAATAAAACATTTAATAATCATAGAAAAATAAATCTATCGTAAATTTGTTAAATTGTGCAACATTCAATTTTTCGTGCTTTTTATAAAGAACTATTAAAGATAAACTTTTTTTGTGATTTTTAATCAATTATGCATTATATATTATTTCTCAGATTTGGATCACGGATCGAGCAGTCCGCGTTGTGTGCAAATTTTCGAGGATGGTGCCCACGAACAGTGTACCGATGATTGGCAGTTATTAGGAGCCATTGATGACGCAGAACTATACTTTTATTGTGATCGCGCTTTTGAGCACAGAGCCCATTTTGAAGCGGATGAATATTTAAAAATGAGCAGAGAGAATCAACAATTCAGGTAACATAAAAGATTAAATTTAGGAAATCTCCTTTTTAATTTTTTTTTGAACCTTTTCTGCAATTTTCTGCCAAAATGGCTAATTAGAGAAGATAAAATTTAACGTAGATTTACTTTAGTTTTTATGTTATTTATTTGTCCTACTTTATAGTTTTATGATTTTAGAAATTTTAATTTTATTTCCAAAAGTTAACCAAAAATGTTCCAAAAAATTTTTTTATCAGAAGATTGTTTTAAAAATATAAACATCATAGAAAATCTCTTTGAAAAAATAGGGAGAGGATACTGTATAATAAAAAAATATTTTTAAAATGATTTAGAAACATTTCTTTTCTATATTGCAGAGTCGCTCGAAAGTTGCAGTATAATCGTATGTTGAAGGAATTATATGAGAATGACTTCAGGCATGCTGGCAGAGATTCGGGACTGACGACAGCTGTTCGAATTGCACTCAGCGACATTGGTACGTTCCCGTTGATCGGGACGAACAAAAATCCTTCAAATCCAGATTCGGGACCAAAATATGGTTTCAGTTCGACATCGACAATTTGTCAGTAATTTAAAAACAAAAAAATGTATATGAGTCGGAGTCAAAAATCAGAGAAATGAACTTATATGTATATATGGAACAATTTAAATTGAATCATAAGAAATATAAATTAAAATTTAATACCTTTTTTTCAATCCTTTAAAAATATTTTTAACACAGCAAGGAAGAATAATCTCTCTATACAACACGAATACAATGTTAATCAAGACATTTGAGGTCAATACCAAATTCATTTTTTCAAACAATAACTAGGTATAAAATTAACCCAATTTTTGGAGCTGAAAAATTTCTCGAATTGAAGGAAAATATTCAAATTTTTTAGCCTCACGGTTTTTGCTATGATTTTTCTCTCAATTTATTTTTAAAAATTATTTTTTAGGAATTGTTATTTTAAAAATAAAGAAAAATTGATATAAAAAATAATCATCATCGCTATCATTTTCAGATATTATTATCTCACATTTGGCACCCACATATGTGCGTCTCTTTAGTGTCGATTTTTCATTGCTTAAATATTTGGATGAAAAAGGTATATTTTACATAAATGAGCATATTAGAAAAGAAATAATGATATAATAAGTTTGGAAAATGGGAAACACTACCACCACCGACCGAAGAAAGCAAACTGCAGAAAAGGTTAAAATTTTTTAAATTTTTATTAAACAAATATATAAAAGAAGGGACGAGCGAGCCATATATGAATCATTAAATAAGCATTTAAATTGGCCCCAAAAAATAATCAGAGTGGGATCAGCCAATTCAGCCATCTGATGACAGAGTATATATTGCACAAGTTCCTGCAAATTTTTCTATAAGATAAATCTTGCGCAACTTGCAACAAGTCTTTATCGTTCACCTTCAAAAAAAGTGTACTAAAGATTACTTTTGCATTTTCGAATATTCAAAGATTTATCTTATAGAAAATATAATAGCTTCGAATATTCAGGTCTAATAGCTTCGAATATTCACGATAATAGCTTCGAATAGATTAAAAGTTGAACCGGGCAAAATTTCCAAAACCATTGGCCAATTACCCTCAGCTTTACCCGATTTATAACTTTATTAAGATTATTCATCTGCTGGAACATTTAATTAGCATCGAAGGAATATTCGCTGTGGCCAAGGTCTCATTGCCATTAGGTCCATTGTGCCACATATTTGGTGATGCATCATCAGACCAAGCTAGTTTCCATCATGTTCTACAAATGCTAAGCCAATGTGCCAAATTGCGTCTAAATGAATTATCAGGTTTTAATACAGGCGGATAAAAAACAAAAATTGATGTTTCCACAAGATTGCTAGACGAGATAAGTAAAGATACCATTGTATCTAAGTAAAGATACCATTGTATCTTTACTTATCTCGGTTAAAAAAATGCCAATATGACATGCTCAGCCTGGTTTAAAATGTATTAAAGATTGCTAGGCCAAAAACTAAAAAGGAACTTTTCAGCAGAATTTTATGCATAATCATTTGAAATTTTTACTTTTTCAACCTTCTCAATTGTTAAATTTTTTATGTAAAATTTTTGTTCCTAAAAATGTTCCTAACTTCCCTAACCTCTCTAATGTTCCTAACCTCTATATAACTGATAGTATATCGAATTTGGTCTCAACTACGTAAAAGTCTAAACTTACTCTGCAGTATAATAAGAATTCTTTCTTATTTAATTTTTAGATAATATAAAACCTAATCATTTTTATTAGATAACCTAGTTTTTCTAGAATTTACTTAGGAATATCAGATCTAATCGGTGCTAATTCATTTCATTCTAAAGTGCCAAAATGTGACCCTATCTTTATAAAAAAATTTAAACAATGCTAGGCCATAAGTTCAAAATCAATTTTTTCAAAATGTCATAAATTTTGCTCTTCCCTTGGGCTCTTTATTCTTTTCTCGATTGATAATTTAGAAATGTTCCCTAAAAGCATGATTTGAATTTTTGAATTTTTTGAATTTTTTGGTAAAATAAAAGGCTAGAACATAAGGCAAAATTTCCCGTATTACATTTTGAAGTTTTTTTTTTATTTTACACTTTTGGGCGAAATTAAGCAATATGGATTTGGTCTTTTTTTTATCTTAAATAAAAACCAGTCCTAAAGGCTGGATTTTTGAAAATATTCCTGTGTTTAACTTATTGCCTCTAATTTTGCTGCCCCAAAATAGATAATGATGCGTTAATCATGTCGTCCATCCACGTTTGGCCAAATGTGTTGCTGCGCAATTGGCCCACAACGTTACATAAGCTGCATCTTTTCATTACATCAGAGAATCATGACCTTTTTGGCGAAGAATTTTGGTTGAACCAAATTGCCCAACTTCTCCACAATACCACATATGATGATGGCCTTCGTCGTTGTCGTCTCAAAACCATCAAACTAAGCTTTGGTGGATGGTTTGGCAATAGGACAAAACTTGGACAGTTCGTTCGAGCTATCATTGAGCGTCTTTATCAGGTGGGTGTCGACAGACGAGTTAAGGAGTTTAACTAGATCAAAACCGAGGCCGATACTGTCGGTTCGAAACTGATACCAAACAAATGAAATTGATCAATTAGCGAAAAAAATGTATATTTAAATCCCACCATACCATCATTACGAGGCAGATCATCCCCCCCCCCGCAGCAGAGAAATGATTATAACTTTTTTCATTTAAGACCTAGAGAAGTGAGTTTGGTATCAATAAATAGCCCTAAATGTCTGCTATAAGCTTGAAAGAACAAAATTTCTGATTTGGCTAATAAGCAAAAAATTAATGGCCAAGTTAAGCCATAAAATCGTGGATTTGTCCAATGATCTGGCCATAAATTTTTTTTACTTTACCAAATTGGATAGTTGTTTTCTCATATTTATAGCAGACATTTAGAGCTATCTTTTGACACCAAACTCATTTCTCTAGCTTTTACCTGAAAAAGCTTATAATCATTTGTCTGCCGCGGGGGGGGGGGAACGACCCGGGAGGGGGGGGAATGATGTGCACCCCATCATTAACCTCATTCTCATTTGGCCAACGCCAATTTTACAGGATTTTGTAACCTTTTCATCTGCTCCGACCCCTGCGCAACAAACAACCGATTTTCACATCACTGGCAACATCTTATATAAATGTATCCTAGATGTTGATCTCATAGAGGCTATGGATCCAAATCTGACCCTATATGAACTATTAACATGGCAAGAATATAAGCGCATGTTGTCAATTTTCATACCAAAAAGCCTGCAACAACGAACGCCACAATATATCGAGCATTTATCACCAGCAAACTGCCACTTTTTAAACAAATCAGGTAATGGCCTAGACCATTCGGAGGCCCTTATATATTTTTAAAAAAGCCCTTTATAATTTTTTTATAAAGTATATCCCTTTTAAACTTTGAAGCTTGCTAGACAAAAGCACAATATATATATGTATAATTTAAGCTCTATCTGTCGGTCTTTTTATTTTTCGAATTTCCTGAAAAAGTGAAATTTTGAACTTTTTTAAAAGCCCAAAGGTTTTGCCATAAAATTCAGTACAACATAGTTTTTATACTTTTAGCCTCAGGTAAGCTTCGAAAAATTTTAAGCTAAAATTGGTGGAGCAGAGTTTGTTTCCTAGCACCGAGCAATAACTATATATTATTTCTATCGGCCGGACAATAATCAAAGACTACGATAATAAACAAACATTTGATTATCTTACTTGTTAGTTTTAATATTCATATCGGATACCCTATTAATTGTTTTAGGTGAACATTGGCGCTTGCAAAGTTCACCCATTAAACGTATGCAACACTCACCCATAGATCGGTGGAAATGGCAATGGACAATGTGGCGTTATGGTGCAAGGTAAGCTTGTGGCCAATTAGGGTCCAACTTTGACCTATAAAATAAATGCATTTTTGTGATTTTATGTGTTATATAAAAGAGAGAATAATATTGTATCCTTGAGATAATTGGAAATAGCTGAAGTGATTATTCATTATAGTCAAAACAATTATAAAAAATTATTTTACAATTATTATGGGATAGGGATAAAATATGCGATTAAAAATGAATGAATGAGTGAAAGAAATGTAGAAATAATAGAGAAGCGCGTATGATGATGATATATAGGGCAGAGGTAGACATAATTACGGATTGCGGATTACGGAAATTACGGGGTTTTTTGGGTTACGGATTACGGTTTACGAGTTCCGGAAAAATTTTCTTGTTACGGTTTACAGATTACGAATTACGGATGAAAAAAATCCGGTTACGTCCACCCCTGATGTAGGGTCTAAATTTAAATGAGGGCGCCACGTATCTTGTGCTTTTTCATATTTATTCCTTTCCCTAGAACTGATCAGCAAATCTCATTGGACATAAAATTGGAGGAACAAGACCAATGCATGCATCGTTGGTGGGCGAAATGTGAACAATTGAGTAATGCAGAGATGTTTGGACATGGCAACTTTGATCCGATGATAGTGTATGACGAACGCACACGAATACGCGTTATTAGCAAATAATTATTATTCCATTTTCTAGTTAGGAGTTTTTGAGCGAATTTGGGAAGAAAATCAATTCAGAAATGACATGTCCCAAAATGGTACCTTTTAAATACCCAAAAGACATTTTTAACGCCCTAAAGGATAGTTTTTAGAACTTTTTTAATGTCCTAGGAAAAATTGTAAGATGTTTGGTGTCAACTGGCAAGCACTTGGCCTCTTCTACTCAGGCTGACACAATGAAGAATTATTGTAAATAATTCCTCATTGGGAGCGTCCTAACAAACTTTCCATCCTAACTACCTAACTAAAAGGGTTATGCCAAAAGAAGGTTTTGAACCCGAAATTGAAATAAAAAACCTTTATTTAAAATTTTCCATCCAAAAGATTTTTTGCCCCGATTAGGGCCGCCGGAGGGTTCCTTAAGAAAATTGGTCATTTTTGATTTAATTTACATACCTAAATCTAAAAATGCGGCAAAATGCGGCAGAGAGGGCAAAAATGCGGCAACTATATCGCCACTTGCGCTGGAGACGACATCGCATGTCACCGGCTAGGAATTAATTAATACATATTAAAATTTTTTTATTAAATTTTTTTTATCCTCCACAATCATTCCATAATAAATATTTGCTTGTTATAATATCAATAAAATTTCTATAGACCATAGCATTCAAAATTTGAAACTTTTCAATACTTCTAACAAATAATCATCGTATTTATCACACATTCCCGGCTCATTGCTTCAAATTTTTGCTGTTCTTCACTCTCTCCAATATCAGTTTTGTCTGCTTAATGCCAAAAATCTGACATTTCTCCAGTTGATTCTGGAAGGTGGCTCCGTACAATTTGACCATTTCCCGGGTCTTCTCCCACTCCTCCAACAATTGTGCATGGTGATCGTCCAAATTTGGCCCAATAGACATAAGTTGGTTCAATGCCTCGTAAAATAGGGCATAAAAACGCAAATTTCCCAAGATTTGGTGTGTCTCATTATTCTCGATTTGGTGCACAGATCCTGTTTGAAAATTTTAGTATTAATAGAAAAAATTTCCAAAAATAAAAAAGAAATGAAAAATTTATTATGAAGTAAGCTTTTAATTTTATTTTTGTTCCTATTTTTACAATAATCAAGTTTTTAGAACAAGTAACAACATTTTTTGCCTAGATTATGAATCAACTATTTTCATTTAAATATATCACAATATAAGCTATAGATATCGGCATAAATATTAAAAAATAAAAAAACATTAAAAAACATTATTGCACCATGGAATCTTTTACCTTCAGACCTCTCGCACAATCCGTATACCATGTCCATTATCGTGTCTAAACATTCCAAATCCCCATCATCAGATTTGTGTTTTGCCTTTGATTCTTTGCCGAAAATGCCAAATTTTCTATAAAATTCC
The DNA here is from genome assembly GCA_001026735.1 of Rotylenchulus reniformis. Taxonomy (NCBI): domain Eukaryota; kingdom Metazoa; phylum Nematoda; class Chromadorea; order Rhabditida; family Hoplolaimidae; genus Rotylenchulus; species Rotylenchulus reniformis. The sequence continues at coordinate 256,950 of LDKF01000005.1, forward strand.
GGTGGCATGTCGATTATGCTCAAGGTATAGTGGGCCATTGCATTCGGGCACAAAAGGCTGTTTGGCAATGATTTTGTTTGCAAAATGTAAGATCCTAAAAATATAATTTATTGTATTACGGAATACATAATAATAACGACACTTACAAAAAAATTTGCTTTTATAAGCATGTACTTTTTAAATATATATTTTAATTTTAAGCTCTTTTCTTACAAAAACAAAAAAGTTTAAAATACTAGATATTCAAATTACTAGAACTTTTCCGAATTTTTTATTGGTCAATTCTTGATTTCTTTTTATTTAATATTTATACTAATTATTTACTTGATAAATATGAATATATAACATAATAATCTTTAAATTTTTATAAGAATTGCATATTAAAAAAAGAAGAATAATCACTGCTTGTTGGCTTTTACCTATGATCGGGATCGGGTAACTGGTCATCTCAATCCCCAAATATACAGTTTTTAACAGTTTTTTGACCATTTCCACACCAATTTCGCCATTATGGCATACACTATTAAACTCATTTCTTGTTATGAGTTCCTGCCGGCCCCTTTCCAACAACATTTCTGTTTTCCACTTCCCTTTTTCTTTTTTCCGCATTATTTTTTGCAATTCCTTTTTCTGTTTCTCTTTTTCTTCAACTATTTTCTTTCTCAATTTAGTCTGCTCTTTTTTATTCGACGAATTTGTATCTCCTTCGTTTATAGGTGACAAATTCATGGTCCACTGTCCTATTTTTTAATATTAATGATAAAATTTTAAAAAATTTGAAATTTTGGAAAACCTTGTGGAATTTGATTGAATAAAAAAGAATTTTGTTGCACAGAATTGTCCAAGTCTTGATAATATTGATTAACTGTAGGATAAATGGCATTATTCCCATAAGCATTTTTTCCATACAAACCTAAAAGTAATAGCCATTTACAGATTTATAAAATTTTATTAACAATATATAATAAATCCTTCTAGCATGTTCATGTTTGTTCGGTGCTAGTTCGTTGAAAAAAGTGCCAAATGATATAGTCTAACCTAAATCGTTTTTGTAAGACTTGTCAGACTTTTATTTTTCGATAATATCGAAAAATAGGGGTTTTCACCAAAATTTCGAAATTTGTTTTCGATTTCGAAAAATAAAAATACCAGAAGATAGAGCATAAAATTCTGCGCAATACAAAAAAAGATTTAGGTTAGACTTTATCATTTGGCACTTTTTCAACCACCCAGCACCGTTTGTTCTTCTTTGTTACCCGCAGAAGAAGTTATAAAAGGTGAAGATGCACCACTGCTGTTTCCATTAGCATTGGGCCACCCGATGTTTAAGGTTTTTTTACCATCAAAGGATATCATGTTGAGTATTTCAGAATTTCTACAAAAATTTTGTCTGTTTTCGCTCCAATTTGGTGTATTTTGATTAACTTCATCATTTTGCCGGTTTTCCCTATTCGCTGCATTTTTTGTGCCATAAATTGCATCAATGATAAATAAAAAATAAAAGCAGAAAACCATTTTCATGATTTCTCAAAAGCCTTTAATTTATTTTTAATTTTTAGTTTTGATTACCAATGAATATCAAATTTAAATAAAATATTGGAAATTATGTACATGACGAAATTCATTAAAATTCATCGTTGGCACTTCTGATGGATTCTCAACAATCGATTTATTTAAATAATATTTAATTAATATATACATTTAATTCCAATAATATATTGGTAATTTGGAATGAACAGAAAAATATCATCATATTTTTGTTTCAGCTACTCTGTTCAAGAAGCATGGAAAAGAAGAAAAAAGAAACAATTCATAAATTGTTCCACTATTTTTATAAAAAATTTCATTAAGCTAAATCAATTAGGGGCCATCATAAACAAAAAAACTGAATAAAAAATTTATTAAATATTTTTTTCTCATTGTCTTTATTCGGCTCTCTCTCAAAGAAAAATAAATTCGAAAATTATTCAATTAATAGGATTAGTTTCAACTGCAGTATACAGGTGCGGAAAAAGTTCGGAATGTTTTTATGAAGGCTAACTTTTTGCAAAATAAATTTAAACGATCGATTTTTTTCGAACAAATATAAACAATAGTTATAAACTAACTGAAAAGCACAATAAAAGTCCGAAATTTCTTCCCTTGTTCAAAATTTAGGGGAGAGAACCAACTTGGGTCGGAATCCACTTTGTTCGGGCCTATTTTTGCAAAAAATGTTGTCTAATTTGGTTTGTAGAACTAAGCCCCTTCTTTTTTACTGAAATTATAAATAGCACATTAACAACAGTTTATTTTTTTAAACATCAGTTTTGGGGGCTAATCCATTCTGAAAGTTTCAACCTATTTTTTAATCCGAACATGGCAAAATTCATCCAAAGATCAAAACATCGATAAAATGTTTTGACCATATTTGGACGAACAAAATGACTTTCAGAGTGTATCAAATCACAAAGAGATTTACACTGGGGTTTACTAATATCGAATAATGTTTCCAAAAATTTCAGCCATTTGATTAAATTTTAATTCGAAATTTTTCGGGATCATTAAATTTCAAATTCATCGAAAAAATGACTTCAACTCTGAATGAGGGATAATACTCGAGTTGTCATTTTTCCTTTCATACTGAATAACTCTCTTCACTTTAAGTTTTTTTCTACAGTAAGTCGTTCTATTTTTATGGGGTTTTTTAATAGGAGAAGAGACTTACTTAGATCTATTATTTGCGGTCTAGATTTTCTAAGCAAAGCTTATTTAGCGGAAATGGTCTAATTTATCTTCTACTTCAGGCTTCATCAAAAGATGTGCCTACTATCAGTAAAAGATGCAAGGAATAGCAGTGAAATACTTAGGGTGTAAACTAAGTTTTGACGCCTACGCCTATTCATAAATTTCAGAAAAATATTTATTAAAAAATCAAATTAAGCCCCATCAATAAAAAATCATAACTTTTTTTGAAGCTTGGGAATAGTATACTTTTTTTTAGCAAAAATAGAAGAGGACATTTTTTTCTATTAAATAAAAAAAGGATCACAAAGATCGATGGCTAAATACCAAAGGTATGAATTTTTTAAAATATATATTTGAATAGGCGTCAGGACTTAGTTTACACCCTAAGTAATAGCATTCCTACATTATTAATTATCTCCAGAGATTAGTGCCACCAGAGAGGTGATTGGACTAAATTGCATATACCGTATTCTCTCTAATATAAGGCCTCCCTCTATTATAAGGCCCCCCTCTAATATAAGGCCCCCCTTCGATAGAGGTTGAAAAATATAAGGCCCTCCCTCCAATATAAGGCCCCCCTCTATTATAAGGCCTCACTAGGTTCTATAGAATTTTTTAGTATTAATACAATAATTTTAATGTTATGTTTTAATGAACAAAAAGTTGCTTAATATTGTTAGAATGAAATCTGAAATTCTATAACTGATATTTAAGGATATTACATTGAAAACATAAGAAATTTTTTTATTCTAGTTTTTTCATAATAGATAGTTTGTCCATTTTAGGAAAATAATAAAAAAAAATCCTCAGAAAAATGATTCTTGGCAAAATTTCAACAAACAATATTTAAGCCCTTTCCCCTCCGACGGAGGTTGAAAAATATAAGGCCCTCCCTCCAATATAAGGCCTCCCTCTATTATAAGGCCCCCCTTCGATGGAGATTGAAAAATATAAGGCCTAGGCCTTATATTAGAGAGAATACGGTATTAGCATTTTCAAAATGTTCTGATTTTTTAATCATAAATAAAAAATTTATTTGGGCTGAATGTTCCAGTTTTGAAATTATTATTTTTACATGCCATCCTTGAATACTCTCTATATAAAAAATATCATTGGTGAATGTTAATTTAATTATTTCATTTTAAATTTTTTTTGTTTGTTAATACTTTATATTACTTTACATAATAAATATTACACCCAGCCTAAAAAAAATAATAAATATTTTATTAAAACTTTGAGAAATCACAACAATGCTTTTTTGCTTTTATTATTTATTTATTATTGATGCAATTAATGGCACAAAAGATGGATCAAATATGGAATATCACCATTCTAATGAATTTCAACAATATTATAATCCGCAAAATTGGAATGAAAACGGACAAAATTTTTGTTATAATCCTGAACCTGAAATACTCAACATAATAGCTGATGGTCGAAAAGATTCAAACTTTGGTTGGAATATTTTTAATAATAATAACAATGGTGAATCATCATCTCTATCGCAAATAAGTAATAAAATTGTAAGTACAAGGATATTATATTAAGATATTTATCATTTATTTCAAGCATTTATTAAGGTTTATATATTGTAAAATATTAAATGATAATATAGCAGAACTTTATTTTTTACCTTTCTTTTTTAAGAATTTTCAGGAAATCTTTGAAATATTCGAGAATAATTTGATTTTTCGACAAAAAATAAATATAAAAAAACAAAAATTTTAACATAGCAAGCTTGAAATAATTTTCAAGTTTGTATGGCCATTCGGTAGGTTTTGACTTATTAAAGCACATTTGCTGATTATTTTATTTGATTTAATAGTCTAGCATAAGTACCAATGCATTATGACTATAAATATGGAACTTACTAAGCAATACGTTTATAAAAGTTATGGAAAAAATTAAATAAAATTTTACTTCTATTTAAGACAGCCAAATATATATCCATGATTTTTATATGAATCTTAGAACTTATATGCAATAACTATTATATTTATGATTTTAGGGAATATGATGGAATTTAAAATAAGATCTTATGATCAAATAAACAATATTAATTAATATCTGTTTTTTCAGTAAGCAAAATATATTCCGAAGCCGAAAAGCATCAAATAATTGAACATTTTGATAAAATTAAATGGCAACATTATACACTTTCGATGGCTGAAATTGATGAAGCATTTATTAAGGGCTTTGGAGTGGATTCACGGAAAATTTTGCAGTGGAAAATTGAACTGGGATTTATAGGGAACGGTAAATTGTAAGGAAAATAAAATAAAAGTATTTATTCTTAAATTATGAATGACTAAATGGCAAGCAAATAGATGACAATCTTAATGAATGCTTCTTCAATATGCTTTAATACCACCAATAATATATAAAAAATATATAAAGGAAATAATAATTTTTTCCTACAATTTTCTGGACTTAATGGATTTGGGAAGCGACTATTAAGTAGCTATTTTACACTGATCTTTTTTAAATGCCCAACACCTCTTGATAAAAAATTGCCCCTCATCAAATTGTATTCTCTTCTAAAAAATAACATTAATATTGACATTTGTCGATCTAAAAATTAAACACTTTTTACAACTATTTATTCTCATTTAATTTTTTATCCATGAGTAAATAATTTTTTCAAATGAAAAGAAGATGAAAGCGCTATGTTGATCGAGAGATATGTCAAAATCAAAGTGAAAAATCCGAAAATGAAAGATTGGGAGATTGCACAAAAATTAGAATTGACAACGGATGCGCTCGAAAAGTTGAAAAATCATTTTGGTATGAAAATCAGAAATTCAAATGACTTTTTTCGAACTTTATTCTTTTACTGAAATAATATGTTAACTTTTTTTAAATCAATAATTAAAAAATAATTATTAAATAATGTGTAGTACTTAATATACGCCATAATAATTAACCAATAAAAATTTAAAAAATATATAAAAAATTAATAAATATAAAAATAATTTGTCTAATAATTGTTTTGGAAAATTTATTATATATATTTACGCTGTAAAAAGAATAAGTGATAAGTAATATTTTCCATTAAAATTTTATTCAAGATTTTGTTTTACTTTAAATTCTAACAATATATAAACTTTTTATTCTGAATAATCTAGGTTTAAATTCAAATGTTCGTACACATACGGATGATGAAAAGAAGCAATTTGTGCGCAAATATTTCGAAATAAAATTGAATGATCCAGGATTGTCGGATCGGAAAATTGCAAAAATGTTGAAAATGAGCAGAACAAACTTATTGCGATGGATAAGTAAATTCCCAAAAACATCAATTTGGCAAATACCCGTGTGAATCATTTTGACTTTGCAAAATCCGACGAAATAAATTCGTCTAAAATTCTACTAATATTAAAGATATTATACAATAATCTTAATTTATAAAGTAACAAAATAAAAGGATTATTCATGAAAGAAGAGGATTTATTCATCGAATCCATTAGCTTTTATTTATTAATAAATTTAATACTTTTTTATGAATATCTTTATAAATAAAATATTTATTATGAAATTTTATGATGAAATGCATTCCAATTCCGAAATATTCGTCACATTTCCGGTCGTCCATTGACCTGCCATTGTGCATTCCAGAATAATGCCCGTGATTTGGCCGGTGCCAAAAGCACTTCCAAGCTCGTCATTGGCAGGGCCATAATACTGAATTTCAATGAAATTTCTATAAAATAAAAATTTATTTCACATAATTAAATAATGTACTAAAACAGAGGTTATTTGAGCAAAAAAAAACTAATAATTCAGGATAATTAATATAAAAATTATTAATTCACTGTGATTATGACGGCAGAAGTAGGCATTCGTCCTGAACAATTGATACCGAGTGTTGGAGCTAAATAGTGTATTAATTAATTTATTTATTTATGTTTGATACTCATTTCATTGTACATGAATTGGTCGGGTTGATTCCGTTAGTTTGGGTTATTGGTCGCGAATTACTGTCTTGTCGTCGAACCGGTAGCTGATTCTGATGAGATATGCATATAAAAAAATTATTTGAATTTTTCGAATTAGTGAAAAAATCTTTTGAATAAATTAAACAATATTTTTTTCCAGATTTCAGTGGAAATAAAAATACCAAACAATTTTTTCCAATTTGATTATATTGAATTTTGATTAATAATTTTTCCAATCAACATCTTTTTTAAATATTTTTTTTCATTTTTTACCTGACATCTTCCGATGTCTGAAAAGGTCGACGATGTCTGGGGAGACATAAATGGAGTTGTAATGGCAATTGTTGAAATTGAAGTAGCTTAATTATTCAAATTCTCAATTAATTTATTTTTTTTCGGCAATACTTTGTATTTGTCCAGGTGTCATTTCAAATTCCACGGTATTCGCAGTAGGTGCACAGCCATCACCATGTTCAAAGAAATTGAATAATAAAAATAATAAATTTAGAAAGATATTCATCTCTCTAATATGTAAATTTGTTTTTTGAATTTAAGAATTTGAAATTCATTAATTTTTGAAAATAATTTTTTCAAAACCATTATTTTAGATGTATTCTTATTCCCTTTATCCTTAATTTTTTAAATTCTGATGAGATTGCAAAATTCATCTTGGAATTTTAGTAAGAAACGTATTATATTTTTTAAAGATATGTTTTGATGGTCAACGAATGGTTGTATAAAAAAGATAAAATTCATTGTTAATTTTTTAAAACAAAAGCTTTTATTATCAAATATTTTTGTTTCTTACATCCAAGAAATTGACCTCAAAAGCTTTATTGAAATAATAAGAAGAAGAATCACAAGAATTGTCACTCCGCCGAAGATGGTGTGGATGAGATGATCTTTTTGACAAAACAATACAAAAGCGTCTCCCCAATATCCGCTCTTCAAATCCCAAAATTAAGCGATTATTCTCTTGGAATACTAAGAAAATGGATATAAAATAATCCAAAATTATATTTACGTCCAAATAATAAATTAAAAACATTTTAATCTGAACTGTTATTGTATTTATGCTCAATTCTTTATTTTAATTATTTTTTATTTATTATTTTATTTTTGATCCATTTTTGTACATTTATATTTATTTCTTATTTTAGTCAGTGATGAGCTATACAATAGCCATAATCCTTCAGTGACTATATCCAATATTATTCCTCCCGAATTGAGATATTGGATCAAATTTCGGTACAATTGATTTGTTGTAGGTTGATCCACCAAGAATAAAGTCCAATAGGCCCCTTTTGTTATGGAATTTGATGATTTTTTTTGCTGTTTTTTGGTGAATTTTTTTTTGAAATTTAACCTTTTCCTTAAGATGTGATTTTTTTGCCGTTTATTGTCTTTTATTGAGTTATATATTCTTTATTTTTGACCAAATTTAACATTATTTAATTCAAAAATAAAGGACTAAAGGACATCATTGATCCAAAAAGATAACTTTTTACGATATGATTGATATACGGTATTGTAGTGTGGTGGAAGTTTAAAAAAGCTTATATGCCTATTAGTTCTCATATTATAATGATTCTTGTATAGATATATATTTTTTTACTTTTTAAATCAAAAATTTATATTTATTATATTTCATATTTTTAATTCAAAATTTATATTTTAAACGGAATTCTTTTACAGTTTTTGATAAACTACAAAATAAAGATCTTTGAAAATATTGTTCAGGAAGTAATTAATAATTAGGTATATCATATCAATGTCCGATCTTTATTAAGAAATAATGGTTTACACTTTTCCTATGATTTGTGCGTCTGTGCATTTCCGCATTGTAATGGATCATATGTAACAAGTTTCCTGTCCAATATCCTGTCCAGTAGATCTTGCATGCGATTTTCGCCATGCTAATTATGCTTGCATTTCCATGCACCCTATTTTTCTCTTTTTCTCTAAATTATTAAATATCTCACATTTTTTCTGTTTCTATATCGTTCGCTCATTTTCTACTGTTATCTCTCCATCTATAAATCTGTTGAAGTTCAGCTGGATACGTGACAAGATGTGGCACTTTAATGAAATTGCCCATATGATTCACAGCCTATATAATGCCAGACTATTCATGTGATTTTTATTTCTTATGACATGTATGTATTATGACCCTGAATCAGCTCACTATAAAAATGTAGATCATGACCATTCCAATCACCATCCGAATACCATAAATTTAATAAAATAATTAATTAATAATTCATTTCTGATTGAATTTGTCCAATAAAATGCTGTCCATCACCTCTATCTCGTTGATTTGTTGTTGTCTTTTGGCCATCGGTGAGAATTTTTGGATTAATCTCTCACCTCTTTTTCAAAAATAAAAATTATTTTTGGATTAAAATCATCAAACTATATATTTTTATCTAAAGACAAAATAGGAATTTTTTAAGCTCATATATCTTGCTAAAGTAAAAAAATGCTGAATATATGAACTAAGGAGTTATGTAAAACTTAAATATATTATACATAATAAATCGATTTATATAAATAATTGTACTTATTTATTCAATAAATTACTTAATTTGGCCATTTAGTCTCTGCGGCACCGCTTGAACATGGACATCATCATCATGAGAAGCCCATTCATCAGGAAAATGACATTAAGCATATTGACAATCATCATAAAACTGGCACTAAACCGGCTGGCAACAACAATATATATGGTGAGGAAACACCTCGTGAGCTAATTTAAGGATTTAATTTTCCAAAAAATCGAATATGTAAAATCAACTCAGTTTTTACAAATTTAATAAATATTTTTCAAATGGATTATTCTGGATTAATTAGTAAAAATTTTTTGAATTCGATAGTATGAAGTTAACAAATATAAACTTAGGTCTTGCCTTAATTCCCATCAATTTTTAATACTTCATGGCTATTAATATTGAAATGAATTATTTTATTCATTATGAAATAATTCCTAGTTAATTTACACATTTAATTTCGGTTTATCCGAGTTAAATGGATTTTCTGAAAAAAAAAATTTGATTTTCAGTTTTGGCACCGAAGATTGAGGCCGGAATCCTTCCCTCTGGAAAGGGATCACCTAAGTCGCCGAAGTCGCCGAAGGCCTACGATCCGGAAAAGGTGGCACGGGCGGCGGCAGGCAAAGTGTACGGAGAGAAGCTGAGGAAGATGCCGAAGAAAAAATGTATGAAAGGATACAAAAAATAATAAATCAAAAAAAACGAAAAATCACATAACAAAATAAGATAATGTACAATATATTGAAAATAAAAAGCAGTATATATACTGCATAAAAACAAAAGCTTTATTATTAAAAAAATAAAATTTGATAAAATAGTATAGCCGATAAAATGCTAATAAAACAATAAAAATAGATATTTGATACATAGGTATAAAATTCAAATGAAAACCATATATGCTTTGAAAATACGACTACAATATCATGAATAGTTTTAAAAAATTTTATTAAAACAATTTATTCATTATTTAGCTCCAAAGCCAACAAATAAGAACGGAAACAACTCTATAATGCAAAAGGAATGGGCTATAAAGCTAGCAGGTAAGGAAAAAATTCAAGAAATATGCACCAAACGACAGTTAATTCAAAATCGGAGAAACATAAAAATAAAATAAAATAAAATCAAGCTGAAAATGGTCAAATAAATGCAAAAACCAATTTCAGATCTCTGGCAATCTGATGAGTTGATCAAAGCCAATGTGGAGCCGATGCATGATAATAGCATTGAAAAATACCTGAAGCATGACTCAAACACGATCTCGGTGTACTGATGCAGATCTGCTAATTAGTGATTATCAGAATGTAGAAAACGGCCTTTTTAATGGCCGATTCGATCGATTTCGTTTTGTCTGTATAATAATCGTAATTTGTATATCGATTGATGATACTGTATATGATGTATATGATGTATTATAACTTTTACTGCTTAAAGCAATTAACGATTGGAATGAAGGATCGTACTATATTCTCTCTAAAAAAGCATGATCTCATACTAGGGAATTTTCTAAACTGTAAAGTCCCGATTTTTGAAGACCTATTTCAGCATCGCTAATCACAGAATTTTCTAATTATTTGATCATTTAATGTTAATATTAATATTTTCGGTATGTTTTATGGGATGATCGATTTTAAGACCTTCCAAAAAACAATTATTTTTTATTATTCATGGACTAAATTTTATATTTCATAAAATAAATTCCCAGGAAAGTTCACTTGTAAGTAAAAATCAATAGAAATTAGACCCCAATTTGTGGATTTGTCGGGATATAGGTAAGTAGAGCTCAGAACCCTTAAAAATTCCAAAAATCTTATAAGTAATGCTGGATTTTTAAATTTTCATATGATTTTTGACGATTTTTTTATTGTTAAATTTTTGCAGTAAATAAAATATTTTCTAAAGGTTTTAATAACTAAAATCCGAGCCTTAATCTGATTAAATAAAAGCAGTTCATCAATGGAATAACCTGTTCAAATCTTATCGAATATTATTTTTCTTCCAAATGATTTTTTAATGACGAATGTTTCATACTTCATTCATTTTATTTTTTTCAGTATTTTCGTTCCATAAAAATGCTGCTTCGATGATGAAGTTTTTTTTTATTAAAATACTCAGAAATATAATTTCCTAATTATTATTTAATTTATATATTTTTCACAAATTCTTAAATTTTTGAATTTTACAATTTGCTCATTTATTGGTTTTTCAGATTTTTGATGCAATTGTCAAAAGTTATCGATTTCATTATCGATGTATTAACATCCATATTGACATTCATGGTTATGTGCATTTTTATTTTCTACTTTCACGTGAATCTCAAAGAAACACAAGAGGCACGAACTGTGAAATGATGAAAAATTAATTTATTCGTTTAATTAAAATTTCGTCATTTATTTTTAAATACATTTTAAATTTATTTAAAAATACGAGATTTATACGGTAACAATGTCTAATACACATCTTGTTTATTCTGGCCTATCCGTAATCCGAGTAATAAAATTTATTATCAAAAATAGATGCAAATATTCTTAAACATTTTTTTTCAACATTGATCAAGGTTATTTTTGGACAAAAAAGAATAGGTTATTTGAAATAGAAACAAAATAACGTATTAGTTAAAATAGTGAAAAATACAGTAATTTTTTAAGATCGAATCCAAGATAGGCCAGGAGCCAACAAAAAATTCTCCGAAGGAACTTGCAAAATAACTTTCCGTCTTTCTCTCACTTGTGGAACATCATTTCTGTCGTGTTGGCTTCCATTTTCTGCAATAAAATAATAAGAAATACAAATAATTAATCAAAATTAAAATAGTTTAATTGAAAATACCGTTAACTCGAATCTCGAAGCCCAAGTGGTACTTTTTTAATTTCCCCAAAAAAAGAACAAAAAAAAATTTTTTACCAATTTGTATCCGAAAAGAATAAAGGTTTTTTTAGAATTTAAAAAAACGGAACCAAACTTATGTTTTTTTTCAATTTTTCATTATTTGAATTACTTAATAATAAAATAAACAAAGAAAAAAACTATCAGATTCCAGACTCAAATTTTCGAAAGAATTTTTTAATTTATTTTGTAGGAACATTAGGTGCTAGGACGTTAAAAAAAAAACCGCCACGAGGGGCGTTAAAAAAAAAACCGCCACGAGCTATAGTCTGGCCGAAAACTTTTTTGTTAGACTTGTTAGACAAAAAGTATAAAAGGCAAAATTGTTCAGAATTTTATGCTGATTCGAATGGTATAAAAAATTTTCCGAAATTCGAACAAAAAGTTCGAAATATCCCCTAAAAACCCTAATTTTCAGTATTTCGGGAAAATTTCGAACTTTTTGTTAGAATTTCGGAAAATTTTTTATACCATTCGAATCAGCATAAAATTCTGCACATTTTTGCCTTTTATACTTTTGGTCTAACAAGTCTAACAAAAAAGTTTTCGGCCAGACTATAGCTCGTGGCGGTTTTTTTTTTAACGCCCCTCGTGGCGGTTTTTTTTTTAACGCCCTAGCACCGGAACATTATGGCACTTATTGCTACGGTAGGAACAAAAACCATGCCTAACTTTCACATCGATTCACTAACATCATATGTTGGTTTATTCCAGAGGCGTTATCTGTCCTTTTTTTAAAAAGATTTGTCCTTTTTTTAAGGGGTACCAATCTTTAAAATTTGAAATGTCATTTTTTTAAAGATTTGTCTTTTTCAGAAAATAAACAAAGAAAAAAACTTTTTTGTTAAAGAATTTCCTTTTTTTCAGACCATGGGCGTCCTTTTGTCCTTTATTTTTGGATTTAAAAATTTTATTTAAAAAATGATCAATTTTTAAGAAAAAGGACTAAATTTTCAAAATTTTCTCCGGCGGCTCCTAACAAGAACTTCGGCACACCAAACAGTTGATAATAATTTTTGTATACTTATGTATGGGGACGAATTTGGAGGAATTAAGAGAGGTAAAAAAAGGTGAAATTATGTATTATTGTAAATGTAAAAAACAACAACGAAATAGTTGATAGGGAAAATACTGCATAAAATTGATTAGTATTTCAAATTTTTTGTTAAAGAATTTCCTTTATTTTGAGGATTTTCCCCAGTGAAATCCTTTAATTGGCCCTTGCTTTCCTTTTTTTCTGAAAATTTTCGCTAACACCTCTGGTTTATTCCCGTAATGTCAGATAAAAAAGATAAAATATGTTGAAACAAATAACTGAAAATAATAATAATTTTGCATTAATTAAATTTATCGATATTTGTAAAACCTTGCACATATCCCGCTTTATTTATTGATCCACACAATAAAAAATTCATCAAAAAGACGAAAATCAACAAAAATTGAATGGTTTTCAACATTTTTTTGGTTAACTGTGGTACATTTAAATAAGAATGTTTCCCATTTATATATGACCTATGTGTCAATAATCATATGTGCAAATAAACCAATAAATTGCAGTACAAAACAAATAATCATCATTTAGAGATATAGACGAATTAATCCTTTTTAGGCGAAAAAAATATCAATGTTCTCTGAAGAATCCTTTGTATATTTTTCACACAAAGTTCAATTTGCACCCAATGAATTTTATTAACAAATGTCATTATATCATGCAAAATCTAAAAAATGATGTCATTGCCATGTCGTCCTGCAAAAGTAGCATAATGGACCCTTTTGCGAAAACGAAAAATCCAATCAATAAGAAAAAATATTTTTTTTTACAAAAATTTATTTATTAAATTATTATAAATTAATTTTTATTTGTGAAAAATTTTGTTCTAAAATAAATTTAATTATTAAATTTGAAGAGCAAACCTGGTACAAAATCCTAGCCTGTATGTTTAAATTTTACCAACATTTGCTTACACAACTGTAACAATAATTTGCTTTAAAATTTTGTTCTTCTAAAAAATGTTTATGAGTTTGAGTTACATTTTATAGTAAAAAAAATTAAAATATCATGTATGTATTTTATCGGATCATTGGGTTAATTTTAATAATTTTTCTATTCATTCAAAAATTTAATAAAATAAAATAATAAAAAAGGCAAGATTATTAAGAATCTGATCAAAAAACAGCTGTTCTCCGATGGAATAACTTGCTTAGATCTTATCGGATATTCATCACAGACGTGATACCTTTCCTCAGACAGCATTTTTTGGAGGAGCCCTCAAATGTTTCATTTTCTTCGCCGAATATGTAAGATTTACTCTTCGCAAAATTGAAAAAATAAAAAATCCAAAACATGTTTTTAATTTTATTTGAAAAATATAAAATATAGTTATGCAAAATTTAATCTACTTGATATTATTGGATAAATGGATTTTTATTAAATCATAAGAAAGATTTTTTTGGTTCCTAAATATCCTGAGAATTTTAATTCTCTCATGTCAGAATATTTGCTATAGCGTCCCATTTATCAATTTTTAAAGATGCAATTATCAAAATTGAGTGATTTCTTTATCGATGCCTCCACTACCCTATTGACCTTCATGATTCTGTGCCGATTTATTTCATATTTTTATGTGAATTTCAAAGAAGCGCAAGAGGCACGTGTGGCCTATTCAGGATGAATTGATGGATGATCAATGACCAAATTGCTGAAACCGTATACCAATGATGTAATGCTACTACGCTTGGTGTAATTTGTCATATGATGATACTGTATTTTATTTTTTGTTATTTATTTTAGCTCTTTTACAATAAAATTTTAATGTAAAATTCCGTTCAAAAAGCTGTCGTCTAACGGTTTTTAATCAACATTTTATGAGTATGAATTCCGTTTTTTGCTCCAATGTTCACAAAATAAATATTGCTTTCATTTTATCCTTATGAAATTCGTTCCATTAGCGTAATTTAACAAACACGACTACAAATCCGGCTAATTGGTTTACATTTATTCCATGAATGCTTTATATTATTTTTTTTGAATATTTTGCTAACTTAGAATAAAAAAAAATAATTTTTAATATATATTATGAGTTCTATGGGCGATATTTTTTGTTTTAATTGAATATTTGATAGAAATCTTATCAAGAATTAATAAATTATTTTTATGTTGGAATATTAATCGAATTGATCGGACGAATCTGAATGAATTGGTGTGGCTGGACTTGATTGCTGGTTAGGACATTTCGAAGTCTTTGCCATTCCTTCACAAATGCCTTCCGATATTCACAACTAAAAAAATAAGATCTTTTTATCATGGTATAAAAAGAGTCAAAATTTTACAAATCTATCCAAGGGATGTAAATTATTCCAAAATGGATAATCAACAATAAAAAAATTATCTATATAGTAATTATAATTATAAACCTTGTGAAGTACAAAATTGGCCCATTCGACGCGGAACTGATGTTCAAAGGAATGGCGAAAATTTGAATGCCGAACCAGATCAGAATTGGGGATCCAATCTTGGGGACGATGAACACAAAGTAAAGGTTCAGCAAAATGTAGCCTCCGATACTAATCGCTATTATGATGCACAGCGATCGAAAAATATGTCGATTGATCTGATCAGAATTCGACGAAATGGATTCTGTAAATTTTTTTCAGAAATGATATAAAATTATAAAAATAAAGAATAATGAAGCATATTTAAATTAATTATTGATCATTATTTATAGCTTTAATAAAGGCTACGAGATTATGGCAATTACTAAATAATTGCAAGTAAAAAATAAATAATTCAGCCTTAACTATAAAATTTTATTTTGCTAATAATGATTTTTTTTGCAGAAAGAAATAAAGAAAAAAAATTGAAAATTCTTAAGAAAATCAAACGAATATCTAATAGGTATTTCTCCGGTGCAATGTTGTGAACAGTGGCATTCTTTAAAATTTTTTATTTGTTTTTGAGCTATAAAAGATAATTCATTTTCTAAAAAACGAATTGTAAATCCGCGAGAAATATCGCGTAAAATAGCCATCCTATCACTAATGAAAATTAATTTTTTAAACAATTATCTATTTAAAAATATTAGTTATTATTTCGACTTTTTCGCAAATATATGATGGCTCCAGTGAGTACATATAATAATATTGTTGCAATATTGACTATCAATCCAATTTGGTTTAGAAGAACCTAAAAGATAAATTAGAATAGATTAATTCAAATTAATTTTGTATATTGAATAACCTGATAGAAATCCCCAAGATTTCCTGTGATTTTCACGCCAGACATTGGTGCCGATGTCGAATAA
This sequence comes from Rotylenchulus reniformis, assembly GCA_001026735.1. Taxonomy (NCBI): domain Eukaryota; kingdom Metazoa; phylum Nematoda; class Chromadorea; order Rhabditida; family Hoplolaimidae; genus Rotylenchulus; species Rotylenchulus reniformis. Next base: position 273,345 of record LDKF01000005.1, read on the forward strand.
AAAACATAAACGGCAAATGCAGAACTCGAAGAGACAATGACAAAAATGGAGCCCAAATACGGAACAAATTTGACAGATTTTTGGCTAAAATGTTTTTAGGCAATACTTTTCTGTTTTTAATTCCTTACAAATCAAGAAAAATAATGCACAAAAGTCGGTCCAATCCGGTGAATAGCATCGAAATTGAAATTCCGAACCATCCGAACAAGGAAAGAGAACATAGTTTTAATGCAAGATGATAATCAATGAAGTTTTGGCCGGAAACGGATAAGTACAAAAACACAAAATGGCCATGTTGGTGAAGGAGTTCAAACAAACAGTTCAGGGCCAACAAATAATTTGCCGTCCCTTTTAGGGCCCTTAAATATAAACATATTATGAGTTTAATTTAAATATTTTTACTAGATAATCAAAATTTAACTTTTTGTTGGATCTAAAATAAATCAAGAATATTGCGCGAAATTTTGCAGAAGATCAGAATGAACATTTCGCTTTAACCTGTATTTTTTCAAATTATAATAATCGGTAATTTAGCTTTTTTGAAATTTTACTTCGATTTAAAAGTCACATAAATGACGAAAGTATTGAAGAACATTCCGACAATTGCAATTACGGACAATGCAAAAGCACACGCAATGAAAAGCCAACACGGCTGTTCATCCTTGTATTTGATGAAGAGCTAAAAAATTAATGTAGAATTACCTAATAATAGGAATTCATTATTCTCTATTCGGATATTTTGAATTTTTATATACAGTATATTATGCGAATAATGAACAAATCAGAAAACTCACTGCATTTAATATAACAGTCCGATCCATATTCAAAAAAGAAGAATATTTCTTAGCATTTTTAGTTTTAGGTCTCTAATAATGAAAAGGTTGATAATGATAATGATTTGAATTCCGTTCACTTGCACATACACTAATTATTTCTTTGCGCATGAGTTCGGCCAAATAGGAAAAAGTAGGTACCAGTTTAATTTGTTAAAGTATAACTTCTACTCGCAATAAATTACATCATTGTATGATTTCGAAACCCAATATTTTTGATGTATAGAAAAAAATTATTCCGATAATATATGTTTATTATTAATTAAAATATTTTATTAATTAAGAATTATAGATTAGTCAGCTATCGATTGATAAAAATATTAATAACATGTCTCTAATAACATCTCTATATTAAAAAGTTCGATTAAAAATATTAATGGACAAAAATTAAGCAATGCCAATACCTGAATAGCTGATTATACTACATATATACCTATGCTTACAAATATTTAATTTTTCAATACGCTATTGACCTTCATGAAGCATTTATTTCGTACTTTCACGTGAATTTAAAAAAAAAACGCAAGAAACATGTGTGGCCTATTCAGGATGAATTGATGAACGATCAAAGATCGACTTATTGACTAATTTTGTTTACATTTATCTTTAAATACATTATATTATTTTTTGTTTATTTTCTTGTCTCAAAATCAGAAATAATTCTCAATATATTATGAGTTCTATGGACGATATTATGTTTAAATTTATGATGTGACAAAATAAATATTTATTTCACTTTATTTCATTATTTATTTTACTTTATCGTAATGAAAAATTTCACCATTTGACCTAATTTAACAAACAAGGCAACAAATTACGCTAATTATGTTTACATCTAGTCCTTTTACTGCTTTATATATATTTTTTGATTATTTTTCTCTCTCAAATTTAACAAAAAAAATTATTTTTATTTACAATGAGTTTAATGAGCAAGATTATATCAGTTTAATTTTATAATTTTATGCAAGAATCTTATCCATAATTAATAATTATATTTATTTTGTTGATGCAATTTTGATCGAATTGATCGGACGAATCTGAATAACTTGATTGGTTTGGGCTTGATTGCTGAGTAGAACATTTCGAAGCCGATGCCATTCCTTCTCAAATGCTTTCCGATATTCACAACTGAAATGATTGAATGAATTAATGCCATAAAAGAATTAATCTTTTTTTATCAATGTATAAAAAAGGAGTAAAATATTTTATAAATATATTCAAAGATCTCTTGCGCAAATTATTATAAAGGGATGAATAATAAAATCATAAAAAATGAAATTATATAATAAAAACCTTGTGAAGTACAAAATTGGCCCATTCGACGCGGAACTGATATTCAGCGGAATAGCGAATATCACGGCTCCGAACCAGATCATAATGGGGGATCCAAGTCTGGGGATAATGAACACGAAGTAAAGGTTCAGCAAAATGTAGCCTCCGATACTAATCGTTATTATGATGCACAGCGATCGGAAAATACGTCGATTGAACTGATCAGAATTCGATGAAATGGTTTCTGTAAAAAAATTCTGCATTTAATATAAAATAAAAATGAAAGATCCACGAGGTAAAGTAAAAAGGTAAGACTTTTTCTATTATTGATAATTAACAGATTATACGATGAAAGATTATTCGACTATTTTGTCAAGATTATTAAACAAGAAGAAAATTATATATTTTTTATTTAAATTTAATAGGTAATACAAAAATAATTTTTTTAATAGTTTACAGGAATTATTATAAAATTCGGACTTTTTCGGAAATAGATGATGATTCCAGAGAGTATATAAATAATAATTGTCGCAAAATTGACAATCAATCCAATTTTGTTTAGAAGAACCTGAAAATGATAATTAAAATATAATTATAATTATTTAATTGAATTTCATTAATCTTCTTCGAATAGTATAAAGAGAATTCTATTTTTTTAATTATTTTTTAGCAAAATAAACAGGAATTTAATCATTTTTTTGATGAATTTTTATTCTATTAATCTATTATACTAAATGCTTTTTGAAAGATTTTCCCCCTTTTGATTTTGGCGAAATTTGGCGTTTTGTTTTTATGGGATCATTTGTCTCTTGATTGTGTTATGATAAAGACGAGAGAGCATAAAAAAGGTTGAGGAAATACTTAGGTGAGGGAAGATAATGGTTTGCTAGCTACATAACGCCAGAATTACAAAACACCGAAAAACAAAACAACGAAACATCGGTAGTTACAAAATATAACGAAACAAAAAATAAATACCGTATTCTCTCTAAAATAAGGCCTAGGCTTTATTTTTTTCAACCACCTCCGAAGGGAGGCCTTATTTAATAGAGAGGCCTTATTTTAGAGAGAGAGGCCTTTTTTTTCAAAGGAACAGAATAAAAATTGATTTTTTTCCCAAAAAAATGCTGTTAAAAATGACCAATTTTCTTAAGAAAAAAGATTAAATTTTCATATTCTCAGGCGGTCCCTATTAAGACTAAAAAAAGAAAAAAGCTCTTAAAGTTCATGATTCATTTTAAAATTTTGAGTTAAATTTTTTCTTGATATTTAAAAAAACTAAACTATCAAGAAAGGCTATATAGTAAAAAATTTTTACGAAGAAGATGAATTTAAGCAAAAGGTAAACGAAATATTATGGATGCATAAAATACATATTACTTCGAATTTTTTAAAAAGTACTATTCTTTATTTTGAAGAATTCTCGGCTCTACTCCAGTTTACGCGTCCAATGGACCTTTTACGCGTCCAATCAAAAATAATTAATAAATTAATGAATAACGAAAATCCGAAAAAACATACTTATAATAAAAAATCTCTTCTACGTATGTAGTAGTTTTTTTTTATTCGTCGTTTTCGTTTCACTAATCCGCCTCCCCCTTATGCCTTATTTTTCTTGATTATTGCGATTAAATAACGAATTTATAACTTATCCTTGATTTTTCTCTCTATAAACCTTATGTACATGTTCTAAAATTTGGATCTGTTAATTCCAAAGAAACAACAATAAAAACTAGAAATCGACATTTTGAGAGAACACGTACCAGTGTCACGTATCAGTAGGTAAGGGATACATGTATAACGTACTCACTTACCAACAACACGTGAAAAACTGGTACGCGAGTTAACACGTGTAGTCGAAAAAACCAGTAGAACGCATCACGTACTTCAAGAAGTTTGTATACGTACTACGGAACGTGATCGATCTCTAATAAAAAAATAAAAACTATTTCATAAAAATATTGTTCTGGGAGCACAGCACGTCAATCCCAGTGAGCGATGGGCGCGATAGGCAAAAGTTTACAAACTTCAATTTTTTAAAATTTGAGATTTCGAGAAAAGCTCTTTTTCATAATGTAAAATAAGTATTATTCTACCAGTTTTTGTATTAAAACCCAGAAAGATGAATTGGAACCATCAAAATTTTTAGCACTTTTCGACCAAACGACTCAGCACGGAGGAAAATAATAGGAGTGAAAAAAGTGAAAAAGAAAGGAATAGAAGGAGAATATAAGAGGAGTGAAGGAAAAAAGGAGGGTCAGAAAGGGAAGAGGACAATAGAAAAAGAAGTAGGTAAAGAAAGAGGATTAAAAGAGAGTGAATGGAGTGGAAAAAGGAAAGAAATAAAAGAAAAGGAGTTTGGGAGGAGAGAGTACAAAACAAAGAGAGAAGAGGAATGGGGTATGAGGATGAAAAAGAAAAGGAAAGAAGAGAAGAGGAAGTGAGAGGACGGAAAAGGAAAGAAAGGAAGAGTGAATGAAGGAAATGGAGAGCGAGAATGGTTGAGGAAGGAAAAGGGAAATAAGACAAAGATAGGAAAGGAAGAGATGTATCGGAAAAGAGGGACAGTCGAGGGTTAAAGAGGGGAGGAGAGAGAAAATTGGGAGGAAGGGAAACGAAGGAAAGAATAGTAAAGAAAGAAAGGAAAGAGAAAATTGAAGGAGTTATGAAAAATATGTATAGAAAAATGAGAAACATAAGTGTAGATCAGAGGAAAGGAATGGGAGAGAAGGAAGGGACGTAAAGGGCCGGTTTTTCGTATTTAGCATGAAACTTTTATTCCGATTATCGAAGCGATTGTTTTAAAATTTCTATATTCAATGTAGTGTTTCCTTTTTCTCTTTCTCTGTTCTCATAGGACACAGTCAGGGAAAATAATTACGGCGTAAATACAGCATTTGAATTTCCTGTGGAGAATGTGAAAAATGCTATTCTCTTTCTCTAATTCAACTCTAATTGTGCATAATCTTTAAGTTATTTCGCTTCGATAAAATGACAAAAATCCTTAATGCTAAAACAAAAAATTTATCCTTTACATGATAAAAGAAGAGGAATAAGGGAAAGAAATAATGGGAAGAGGGGAAAAAGAAACAGAGAAATTTATGCAAGAGCGTTAGGAGGCCGCGAAGCGGCCGACTAACGCTCGTCAATGAAATAATAAAAAAATAAAACAAACAACAAAGCGAATATCGAAATACAACAATATGTATAAATAGGGGTATAGTAATATTAACGGAACAACAATTGTGCAATGCAATAAACAAACGCTAGACAATGGCCCAATAAAGTTGATCTCCGATTCGGCATCATCAAATCACATCAGTCACTTTACATGGGGCAGCACATCCTCCAGCTTCTCGTAACCGGCGGTCGTTCGTCCCAAACTTTTCTGCATGCCACTCTTCTGGCTTCCACCAGCCGTTGTCTTCATGCCACTTTTCTGCATTCCTCCGAGTGTCTTCGCGCCGCCACCAACTTCCGGGTTAGCTCCGCGTTTGCGCCAGCGGACAAGGAACAACCAGAGCAGGAAACCGCCCGTCTCTCTTAACGGGGAAACCAAAATTATCATAAGCAAATGGGCAAAAATAAAGATCGGCGCTATTTGAAAGACGTCCCTGTCCCCCTGTTGGATTGTGGGTTTTCAAAAATAAACGTCTTTCAAATAGCGCCTAAAGATCAACCAACATACAATAGTAACAGAGAACCAAGGCCAATCGCGACCCATAGCCACCAGTGATTGCCATCATCATGACCATCAGCACCACCGGGACCACTAGTACCATTGGGACCACCACGATGACCACCATCGCATGTGGGCGCAGTCGTGTCTCCAGCGGGACTTCTACGAACCAGCAGATTTATGTGCTTCTAAAAAGAAAGCAACACATTGAACAATCACACACGAACTCTATCAGATCGCTCACCATTTTGATGCTGATATTACAATTAGGAACTCCATCTATGGCGGTTTTTGGTTCGATGTTCAAATTGTTGTAGTTATTCTTCGTCAAACTTCTGTCGTAGAGCATATCTTGTGGCATCAAGTGGAAGGTGGACAGGTAACCCTTGTCTTCGCTGTCAGTTCTCTTCCAGTTTTTGGTAGATTTCGGCAAGGCACCAGTTTCAAGACAGTAGGCGAGATTATTGCCAGTGTATTTCTTTTTCTCATTCTCATTGACAGTATTTTTGATTGTATATATGAAATTTTTGTTTTCTTCTCCGAATTCAACATCAACACCTCCTCCATCATCTTCCAGATTGAGATACATGCAGAACTGGGGATCACCAACTTAAAAATGAAAATTTTGTTGGAAATTAGCAGTGGATTATTTCAAATGACTGACCCAAAGTCATGTGCATAAAAGGGGACTCGTCTTCTTTTGCCCAAGATATCTCGTAAAGTGGTGAGCGAAGACAACCGACTCGGCACAAACTTCCCTTAGTTTGGCCAACTTTTTCACAAAGTTCACACACATTGCCGATTGTATCCCCCGTCGTCTATGCAGGGAATTGAAGTTCTCTTGTCATCATTTTGGCATCCATAACGTTTGAAGCACAGACCCTTTGCACGCGGATTGATTGCGTTGATAGCGAACGGGAGACTAAAAATGGATTGTATTGCTCTGGTCAATGAGCACCTTTCGTCTCCCATCCAACTCACGCGTTCCATTCACTTGCTTCGGCAACATCATTGCCAGCATCCCTCAGACAACTCAAATCGCCGTCGACTTCCGCTGTGAAACTCAGGAACTCCTTGCTACCGGTCAAGTCGAATGTGCAACCGGCCGTAGCGGACTCACTCCCTTTTTTGTACGTGAAAGTCCTTAAAAAGAAAAGTTTAGGTTTTTTTGGATGATGGGTCAGCCAAAATGAGCGAACTCACAGCTCGTGGTTCCCGGTCACGTTGACGTCGTCCGCACATTTGCCGTAGGTGCCCCGTATCTTCTGCTGGTCGCTCGCTGTTGCCTTCGTCCACTCGTCGCTCACTTCCGCTGTGTTCTCCTTGACTTTGTGGTCACCGAAGCCGGCCCTGTCCTCCTCCTCCCCATTGACGACGGCCATGAACGCGAACAGCAGCAGCAACGACGGCCAGAGCAACAGCATTCCCCGCGAAGAATGACGAGTCCCGATCCCGAAGAAGAAGAAGAGCATCCTGGACGGCGAAGACGGAGTTGCCTCTGATGATGAATCGGAATTGTGTTGTCGTTGTTGTTTGTTGGTGACGTGAAGTTGTTTGTTGGTAGTTGGTTGGGAAATGTGAATTTTCGCTGGAATTCAACGCACTTAAATAACTCTTCAGCTTCAGCCCATACATTTTTGAAATGGATTCATAAATCTTATACATATTGTTCTTTTGGAAATGTTTTTCATAAAATTGTAATTTTGTAATATCATGCCATAAAATCATTAATTCAGAAGGAGAAATGGATAGAAATGAAATTCTTTTTCCGCTTCGATGATTTTTTGACGCGTAAGCATGCCATGTTACCAAAGCGCTCCAATTTGTGCAAAAAAGTTCGTTTTGAGCGTCTGACTGTCCGTCTGACTGTCTGACATAAATTCTCTCGTGTCGCGCTCTTTTCCCTCTCCCTTGTTTGCACACTCTTTCTTTTTTTCATATCTCTGCCTTCCATGAGTTACTACGGAACACCTACAATCCGAAACTTCCAAAATGAGCTAGTTGTATCACGTCACTTGTAATTTTTCTAAAACGCAATAAAAACGAGTTTCTCTCTATAAAATGATTAAGCACATCCTTATCTACAATTCCGGGCGTCTTTTGGCAATATTAGTTTAATTTATACGAAACGGCGGCGGCATACTTTTGAGTTAGGTGTTTCATTACTTTGGTTCATTTCGGTCAGCGATCGATAACAGTCTCCCCCGCCCGAAAGAGAGAGCAATAAAGAGAAAAAGATAAAGGAAGGCAGACAAGCAGAGAAAGAAAAAACTACGAAACGCCGACTAAAAGCTTATAAAGCCTATAAAACCTATAAAAGAACAAGAAACATTAGCAATGGAAAATTTAAATAAAACGAATTGATTTTCTTAAAAACTGAATTGATTTTCTCGAATATTTTTTCCAATTTCATTTTGTTTTTCGGTACTTTTGCAGTTTACATGTCCATTTTTTCCGGAAATTTCCAAAAAAAAAATTATCAAAGAAAATGATCAATTTAGCATTAAAATAGACATAATATCATAATTTATGAGTCCATTATGGTACTTTTGCAATTTTACAACCACTTTTACAACTATTCAAAATTTCCGTATTACCTGTAATCCGTACGGGCATGCACATTCAACACTATTGCCCGTAACCCGTACGGGCAGCTTTTCCCACACCTATGCCCATGCCCGGATTCCATACGGACAGATAAACACATTTTTTTAATTGATTATAATCAGGGAGCGGATTTTTATGCGCAAAAATTTTCAAAATATGCGCATAAAATATGCACAAAAATTTGACTAAATATGCGCAAAATATGCTCAAAATTTCCAAAATATGCGCAAAATATGCACAAAAATTTGACTAAATATGAGCTAAAAATGCAGATTTTTTGCTCAAAAATCGCAATAAACTATTTTTAAAGCTAATTTAAGTATATTAAGGCATTTTNTTTTCTTAAGAAATTTGGCCATTTTTCTTTGAAAATTATAATAGTTTAACCATTCTGGAATTTTTCAAAATTGCCAAAAGGCAATAAAAATTGAAAAATGTCCGAAAATTTTCAAAATATGCAAAAATTTCTCAAAAATGCATATTTTTCTCAAAAAATGCCCAAATATGCATAAATATGCGCAAAATATGCAAATATGCACAAAAAGTCGAAAATATGCAAAAATATGCAGTTAGAAAACCATTCTAGAAGGTTAAAATCATGTTAAAAAGGTGTTTTACGTGATTTTCAGGCCGTTCTGAAGCTGCAAAAAAATATGCATTTGCATAAAAATCCGCTCCCTGATTATAATATTAATAAAATTTGTTGGGAAATTGCGAAAAAAATTGAGTGGGAGATGCATGCCCGTACAGGTTATGGGTAATAATGAAGTCGTGTAATACTACTCGAAATCGGCATCAAATTTACTTTGAATTTGATTATAGAATTTTTTAATCATGATTATTGAATTCTTTTAGTATTTTAATGTTAAATTGATCATTTTATTTGATAATTTTTTTTTTGGAAATTCCCGGAAAAATGGACATGTAAACTGCAAAAGTACCTGTTTTTCTCCATTTGATACATTTTTCATAAAGGTCTTTGTGTGCTGATTTGAAAAAATTCATCGCCAAAATCCGCCGAATGAATTTGAACGTCAAAGACATTTGATCCCAAAACGAACTTTTTTGCACAAATTGGAGCGCTGTGTTAATGTGCGAAAGTTTTTTGACCCAAAAGTTGGAAATCGGCTCGTTATCTGAAGCGAAGGAAAAAGAAACAAATAACAATCATTTAACATATGTAGCATGCTTTCGCGTCATAAAATCATAGCGTCAAAAATAAATTTTGATTTCTACAGGATATTTGGATAGGTAGCCGACCGATCGACCCTATAGTGGGGAAAATCCAAAGTTCTATCTAATAAGACAGTGCAAAAAAAGTGTAGAGAAAGCGAGTATTATGCGTCTCTGACGCGTTACTATAGAACAGCGGGTTCACGAAAGACCTAATTCCGCACTTTACGGTGTTTCGCTGTTGGTGTTTTGTAATTTTGAAATTAAATTTTCGTTTCAATAATTTTCACCTTGAATTTTCAAATGACTATTGGGTCGTTTAATCACCCCAGTAATAAAGGGCCGGTTTTTCGTATTTAGCATGAAATTTTTCCTTAATTTATCGAAGCGATTGTTTTAAAATTTCTATGTTCAATGTAATATTATTTCCTTATTTCCTTTCTCTGTTCCCATAAGAGAAAGAGACAGACAGAGAAAATAATTACGGCATAAACACAGCATTTGAATTTGCTGCAGAGAAGGTGAAAAAACGCTATTCTCTTTCTCTGCTTCAACCCTAATTGTGTATCATCTTTGAGTTATTTCGTTTTGATAAAATAATAATAGTCTTTATTGCTAAAAACGAAAAATTTCTCCTTTACATATTCATATTCAATTTTCAAAATTTTCATTATTCATTTGCTTCCAAATTTTAATTATGAAGCGCGAGTATAAAAGACAGTGCCATTTCTTCGGAAAGCACACACTCACCACTCACTTCCGCGCCATTGTTCAACGACTTTTCGGACGTCTACGCTGCACTCAACTGGATGGTTGTCAACATGGCGTCATCCGTCGACAACAAATGCCTGCCGTTGCTGCTTCTGCTGGCGTCAATGATGATCAACCTTTGCTCTGCGCAATCGCCGGTTCGTCTTTCGTCAGCATTTTTTTTTACATCAGTGATGTTTTTTCAGGAATGTCGCCAAACCAGAGACCTGCAATACCTGAATTGGACACCGATTGGAGTCGCGCTGGCACTTTTGATGTGAGTTGTGTTTGAGTTTATTGAACGTTTTTATAGATGGATGAACTAATTTGATTTTCCCCCCAATTCAGCATCATCGCCATGCTGGTTGTCAAGATATGGAGGAAGAGGTCTCACAGAAAGAAGGATGCTCCCAAAAGAAGAAGCAAAGGACAATTGGCTGGTGACACGACAACTACTGACGAAGGTTCGCTTGTGAAATCCGCTGATGGCAAAACGATGGAAGTGGAGGGCCGAAGAACAACGGAGGAATCCTCCAAAAGTCGGTCTCGGTCGCACTCTTCAACAAGCGGCAAAATCAAGGCACCTGCCAAAAGAAGGTTGATGGCGGGAAATAAAAGAAGCAAAGCCAAACGATGATGATGAACGGATGGTTTGAAGACGACGGATGTTTGAACAGATGATGAGAGCGTGTTCTTTCTCATTGTTGTAGGAATGCATATTGTATATTGTGCACCCGTATTCTCTGTGTCTATTCGTGCTCAGTCAGTTTTGTTATGTTTTCCATTGCCCGTTGATCACAATTGTTTGCCTAAAATTTGATTTAACATGTTTTATCTATCTTGTACATTGAATGAAAATGAAGTCAGTGACATTCTTCTTTAATCACACCTTGCATTTGCATTACTTATATTTTTCCTTATCTTAGAATATATTCTGCTCCCATCCTCTAGGGGGTCCATTTGTTTGGTGGTCTCGGTGTCGGTGGAGATGACTGTCGATTGCCATCTTTGTTTGCACATTGGGCCATTCCTTCTCATCTTCTCAGACAACAACATCCCCAATCAGCCAATAAAGGTCGATATTTTCCATATTAATCATAAAGAATATAAATTTTTGCCCGGATCACATTGAAAATTCAGGCCAGAAAACTGGAATTTCAGGAGGAAGGATTTTGAGCTTGTATAAATTAAAAAAGGGGATTTCCCAACTTTCTAATTAGCAACCATTTTAAATGGTCAAAAACTAACTTGTAAGTTCCAATTTTATTTATGAACTTTAGGCCGAATGAAAACATTTAGGTAGAAAAGCCGGAAATTTACAAAAAATTACTTATCTATTCTTGGCAGCTCTGATAAAAAAATGTCTTTTCATCCCATCGCTGATTCATCTTCCCACCCTTTCATTTCTTTTCCCGCACCTATCATCTTCCCCTACCCCTACATATGATCTTTGAAATTGAATTGTACTCTGATCTTACTGCCCCAAATTAACTGATCGAGACTCTGTTTTGGGATTTAGAATCGGCTCAATTGCACTTTAGCCGTCCTTAAAACTTTTAACCGTCCTTAAAAATGTAGTCTGTACAAAAACTTTTTTGTTAGACTTGTTAGACCAAAAGTATAAAAGACAACATTGTTCAGAATTTCATGCTGATTCTAATGGTATAAAAATATTTCTGAAATTCTAACAAAAATGTCGAAATTTCGAATTTTGATAATTTTAACTTTTTTCGACATTTTTGTTAGAATTTCAGAAATATTTTTATACGATTAGAATCAGCATGAAATTCTACATTTTTAAGGACGGTTAAAAGTTTTAAGGACGGCTAAAGTGCAATTGAGCCTTGGAATCTAACCCTCGGGTTTTAAAAATCTCAAATTGGCTGTTTCTCGTCTAATATTTTATTTTAAAAGGTATTTGATTTTTAGATTTATAATTTATTTTGTGATGCAAGAGAGAATGGATCAGACAAAGCAGGAGATGGAGCATGTCTTCCCGGCTCAAAAGTCCTAAATATCAAAAAAGCGATGATGGATGTTGTTGAACAACCGCAACAACGGCAGCAGCGGAAGCCGATTCCGAAGCCGCGGAAGTTTTTGCTGAAGAACAACGCGTTGCTGCTTGAGAGTTCAGCGGGACTATCGGGAGAGGGAATTTCGCTGAACGGGGTCCCATCGCCACCAACACGGGCCCAGCAAGACGCCGATGCTCTTGCTTCGTCATCCCCCGCCACCACCGTCATCGACCCTCCGCCGCCGCCGCTGCCCCCCAGGCCATCGCTGGCCGCCCTTCCGAAGCGCCCTTTACCCCCCGTCCCTGGGACTCCGATCACCATCCACTCACACTCATTGCTCACCAATTTCGAGCAAATCGATCAGCAGGCAAACACGCCCGCCTCCTCTGATCAGAGTTGTGATCAACAACAGAAAGTGTGGCGGCAAAGGCTCTACCCGAACCTGGACGAGCTGTTGTTGGGCACAGCAGCTTCTGCTGAATCCGGACCCGAGGATCTGCTGGTGATGAAGTGGAATGGGACCGGAAAGGGGTCGCCCTCATCGGCTTCTTCCACCAGCAGCAACTTCCCCTCCTCCTCCTCTTCATCAGCTTCTTCCGATGACTCACCCCACCAAATATTCCATTCCTCCTCATCAGTGGTGGCCGTTGCCGCGTCCTCCTCCTCCTCCGCCGGCCCTTACACATCTTTCTGTGAGCCCTTCGGCGCGGATGCCCAATCCGACGGGGAGTCCGTCTGCTTCTCCGGATGGGTCCAATTCGCCGTGCATGGCATGGCCAAGCAGCGCAAGCGGGGATGGGCACTCATCCGCAACAACCACTTCTGCATCAACCAGAATGACGAGGTAATCGGATAAATCTTGATAAGCAACCTATAAATTCAAATTTCAACTTTTATGACATTTTATATAAATAATTAAGCTTGAAATAAAAAGATGGAAAACCGGGAAAAAGTATGAAGCTAACATTCCCGGGATTTTCTGACGGATGGCATATATGCACAAGGGGGGGTCAGACTTTGGGCCTTACGAAATACGACAAGGGGGGAGGGGGGGTCAGAGGCCCAATTTCGTACGAAATTGCCAAAAATCGCAATTCGCAAAAAATCACTAAAATTCGCTAAAAATCATTAAAAATATAGTTTTTAAATGGTTTTCGGGTGTTATACAAGTTTTAAAACAATAATTAAGCCAAGGTACAAGCAAAAAAAATCAGAAAATTTTGAGAATTGAGCGCTTTCCATACGAAATTGACTTTTTGGTTCAAGGCGTGTTCTATTTCTTTGAAGCAAATCTATATTAGGAATAAAAGTTAGCGTCCCGTAAAAAAATTTTGAAAAATGGACCCATTTCGTAAAAAATGCTTAAATTTTACTCCTTTTTTTCCAATCCACGTCCATACGAAATTACCTTCAATCCGAGAAAATCTTGAAAAAATTGGACCCATTTCGTAATAATTTAATGATTTTTTCGGCAAGTTTATTGAGAAATTTAGTTTTTATGGGGGTGCCGGCGGCCCCGATAGGGGCCGCCGGAGAAAATTTTGAGAAATTAGACCTATTTCGTAAAAAATTGGTAAATTTTTTCAATTTTCCTCCCTTTTCCTACAACAATGAGAAAGAACACGCTCTCATCATCTGTTCAAACATCCGTCGTCTTCAAACCATCCGTTCATCATCNNNCCCCCCCCCCCCTTGTGCACCTATGACGGATGGGGCAAAAGGGGAGTTCTCTAGCGAGTAAAATATTTTCGGTAAAGATCACCGGAGGATTTTTTTGAAAATTTCGATCCCTTAAATTTTCTATTTGTATGTGGATTACTCCCTCCCCACTGGCGCTGACCTTGCGTTCATCGGTTTCAGTCGGGAAAAATCTTGATAATTTTTCAAATTTCCAATTTTTTCAGAGTCAAACTCCATTGTATGGCCCGGTTGACATGTCCAAATGTGTTTATTTGGGCAAAACTGCGGCCAATGAAAACTCCTCTGAAATCACTTTGGCATTGCGGAAAGAAGCAAACAAAGCAGCGAAGGCCCAGCAGAAATCAGTGCCGAACCTGAACGACCAATCGCTGCAATTACTCCGATTTAGACCCGAAGAAAATTTGGACTGTTGGCTGGCACTTTTGGCCAAGGTTGGACTAAATATAAACTAAAATTTTGAATATTTAAATCAGGGACCTAATCGGGTTTTCAGGATGCGGGGCAGGATCACAAATTTTCCATTTAATTTTTCCTCCGAAGGCCTCTAAAAATTTTGAACATTTTAGCTCATTTAATAAGAAATTTGGTCAATTTTTTGCTTAAAGCAAGTTTTTGGAGAAATTTCACCGTATTTTGGAGAAATTTTTGAAATTTGGACCGATTTCTAAGAAATTTGGTCAATTTTTGCTTAAAGCAACTTTTTGGAGAAATTTCACCGTATTTTTGGGAAAAATTTTGCAATTTTGGACCGATTTCTTAAGAAATTTGGTCAAGTTTTCGATTTTTTCTCCTCGACCTAAATTTTTATTTTTTTTCGCGAAGCTGGAGGCAGTTGGCCCCGTTGCCCCCTCCCCTAGTTATATCCTTGATTTAAATTATATAAATGCCTTTCAGTGCTGTTCACCCAAAAATGACATTTTCCGGGAAGAATTGCCGATGGTGGACTGTTGCGGAAAGTTGTGGGTGAAGCAGGGCATCAGCGGCCACTGGAACGAGGGATGGGCATACGTGCTGAAAAGGGTGTTGCACTACTGGCTGCAGGGGCCGAACGCGGTGGCCGATGCAGACATACGGTAGAAAAATCCGGAGAAAATTTTTGGTAAAACCCGGGAAATTTTAGCAAAATGTTTTTGATAAAGCAGAGCGACATCCCCCGGTCCGATTGGTGCAATCGCATTGAGCACTCGGTGGCCGGACCGATGCTGATCGCCCTTGAAGGAAGGTGAGTAAGAACACACAAAAAAATTAGACCAAAATTTAGGATCATTTTAGATCCCTTTATCTGCAATCGGAATTCGACCAATGCACTTCTCTGTGGTTGGAACTGCTCAATTCTGAGCTCAAAAAGGACGCCAACACACTGGAGGAGTGCCGGCTCACCGCCGAGGATGTTCCGGTCATCGGTTGGTCCTTTTTAGAACAAAAACCTAAACTTTGGAATGATTTCTACATTTTCAGTTGACAAATGCATCGGACTCGTCTCCACCTATGGCATGTTCCAGCCGGGCATTTACCGCAAGAACGGGTCGGCTGCGGAGGCCAAGAGGATTATTCAGGAGTTCCGGGAAGGTCAGGGCAATGATTTTTTATTATTTTATTTTTTTTTAATTTAATTATTTTACAGATCCATACAATGTTTACCTGAAGGCCCCGATCAGCGATGAGCTGATCAATGCGGTTGCGGATGTCTTACGGACCTTCTTCCGCCAACTAGCAACACCCCTGATCCCGGTCGAATTGCATTCGCATCTTTATGAAATTTGTAATAATTATTTTTCTGCAAAATTAAAGTTTTTTCGTAAATTTAGCAAATTTTCCACTTGGCCAAAAGGTTGCCGCCTATAAAGAACTGATCAACACATTGCCAAGGGTTCACTACAGAACGCTGCGCAAGTTGCTTTGCCATCTGCACGAGATTGTTTCCCACGAGGATCGCAATTTGGCTTCCCTGGACAACATTGCCAGGGTGTTCGGGCCCACGCTGTTCAACGTGTCCAATGTAATAAATTTATTTGAATTTATTGAAAAAATTGGATTAATTTTTAGTCTGATGCCCAACTCTCCGTGGAATTCTACAACATGGCCACAAAACAGGCGGCGGTGATCAACGATTTGGTGCATAATTTTTGCGAAATATTCGATGTGAGCGCTGATGAGCTTTTGGCCAAGTGCAAATTGGACATTGTGCGGGACCAAAAGGCATCCAAAGTGGGTTTTTGGCATCGATGAATTGGGGTTGAATCAAGGGCATAACCAGGATAAATTTTTTCAGGAGGGGCTGAAATGCAGGGGGGGGGTGACTGAAGAGCAAAAAAAAAACGTGCCGATTGGCGTTTCTCACCAGAGAATTTTTTAGAATTTGTTCCTTTATTTAACCACTTTTTTGCTTAATAGACAACCGGAGAAATTTTTTTTATGGGTTGAATTTGCCGTCGAATATATTTAGAACCCTGCCAATGGTCTGCTCGTCCCCATCCACCTCTTCGAAAGGGACAACAAATGCTTCAATGTCCAATCGGAATGGACCGCCTCCCAAGTGGTGTCCTTCAAAGTCCAAAAATTGGCCTCTGTGTCGCCCTGTGAGAGCTACGCCCTGTTTGAGATGGTCCGGGACGGCCAGCTGGAACGGCGAATCGGGGTTCGGATCCTCGGATTCGGACAGATTTTTCACATTTTTTATGTTTTTTTTCCAGGCTAACGAATTGTTGCGCTCAATTGTGCTGGGCAGATGGCTGGACTGGGATGAGCCCAAGCGAAATTTTCTGCTTCTCAAGAAGGACACTCACCCATTCGAGCCCCAGGTAAGGTTTGTAAATCAAAAAGAAATTTACTCGAGCATTAGTTATGAAAAAATCCATCGTGTTCCTTTTACAATCTGCGGATGACTGTCTGATTTTGAATTTGGGCCTTAATTTAGTTTTTTGGCCACCTAGACCTCCATTGCTTTATATCCTCTTCCCCCTTCCATTGCTTTATATCCTCTTCCCCCTTAGTTAATCTCTCTGCGGTTTGGGTTATGAATCCAACTCTTGCATACTGACAAGTGAATAAGATTTTATAGTGCGGTCGCTAGAGCAAGGCCGATTTAAATCCATTTTTGGGGTCTGAATAGAACTTTGAAACGAAAAGTACAGTTTGTGTTATAATTCGATTCAAACGAAACCTAGAGAAACGAATTTGGTGTGAAAAGATAGAGCTAATTATTAACACCAGAATGAGCCAAAGCCCATCCGAAATGGCCTTTTTTAAAAAAAAATTTATGGCCAAAATAATCATTCTTGCGAGCATTTTTTGTAAATCGGTCGATACAAGAGATTATTTTGGCCATAAGTTTTGTCGAACTGGGCCCATTCATATGGGCTTGAGCTTATTCGGTAGCTAATAATTAGCTCTATCTTTTCACACCAAATTCGTTTCTCTAGGTTTCATTTGAATCGAGTTATAACCCAAACTGTACTTTTCGTTTCAAAGTTCTATTCCGACCTCAAAAATGGATTTAAATCGGCCTTGCGCTAGCGACCGCAGAATAATACCAATGATTAAATCATTTTCTGAATCAATACTTAATTCATTGATCAGTTGCTGATCAATGCCCTGGCATTTTTCAGAGTGGACGTGCCTTTGCGGAGGATCTGAAGCTGGCGGAGCCAGGCTCGCGCAGCTTCAAGGCGGCCTCGTTGCGCATCGAGGACGGCATCCATGTGTGCCATTATTCAAAGGCAATGAAGCGCCAAGCCCGGTGGAAGTTGGACGAAGTGCTGTGGTTTGTGGGTGCAGAGGCGGAGCGCCGCTGTCCGCACCCATACGCGCTGACATTCTTTGTGTCGGAGGAGAAAAGGGCGGCAAAATGCACGGGGAAGTGGCCCGGATACTGTGTGGCATTCAAAGGTCCAAACCCAAGAAATCATCCATTTTATATTAATTTTTTCTTAATTTTAGATGAGCTCCAACGACTCCAGGTCCAAATCCTAATCTGATAGCCTTCAAGGGCGCACCGCCAGAAAAAAATTTTTCAGAAGGGCTGAACCTTGGGTTAGCTGACGAACAAAAAAAATCGCGCGGAGTTTTGAGATTCTAGTTTTTTCTTAAGAAATTTAACAGTATTTTTTGGAAAATATTCTAATAATGTGATGCCGTCGGGGACTGTTGGATAAATTTTGAGATTTTGGCCTTTTCCTTAAAAAACATCTCTTTTTTCTTTCGAGGGAGTTTGAGAGGCAGGATGCATTTGGAGGGGGGTCAAGCTTTAACCCGGTCAGCCCCCCTGGCGGCATTCTTGATCACTTAAATTATTAATTAATAAAGGCATTTTCCCATATTTTCAGTGGCTTAACCAGGTGATCGTCAGCACCCAGGAGTATTTGCCGATGCCGATCATCCAGATATGAGCAGGTGATCACCGATGTGATTTATCAAGATTTGCCATTTTACCGCCTTTAAACTTCCTTTTCGCCCGCCTTGTGGCCTTGTTCATATTCATTCAATCACGTTCACCAAATCCAATCTTTTTTTGTTTTCTCATCAGATCACGCCTTTGAATCCATCACATCGCTCATCCTCCACACGCCAAATGCGTTGCTTTACACTTTACAACTTGTTGTAATTGTTCCCCCCCCCATACCATTTCAATTCTCCGTTCTCCGCCGCCATATCCATCATCATCATCCTCCCGTGTCAATTCGCTGCTCATCTTCATCCATTTGTATCCCATTTCAAAACCAAAGCTTCTCCAATTTTTGTACTGCAATTCTCTCTTTCCCTACACTTGAGCCTTTACTGCTGTTCCTCGGGTGGATACCATCGCATTTCCTACCCTTTTCACCCCGATACATTGTATTGTACACATTCACCTTTGAGCAAATATACAATTTTACTACCAAACAAAACCTTCTCCGCTCGCTCGCCTTCCCCCCTTGTCGCGCATCGAATAGCACCACCACCACCGCGCTCGCCGATCCCCAAAATGACCCAGTTCGCCCCCTTCCCTCCCTTTCCTCTCACAATGTCCGCTGAAAGGTCATTGAAAGAAAGAAAGGGGGGGGGGGAGGATGGTCAAGTCCCGCTGAAGGGGCATGATGTCCTTTCTCTCGAAAGTGTGAAAAGTGTCCGTTCGATCGGCGGACAACACCGACCGATCGGCTAGCTCGTTTATGGTGCGAGGGAGGAGGGATGATCATTGATCAGATCATCATGATCCTCCCCCTTCCCCGATCAAAATGAGCTGAATTCATTTATGTGCTAAAATTTGAACTAAACTTCCCACTGTGTTTGCTTTGATCCCCCCCCCNCCGATCCCGGTCCCGAACGCGGGATCCCGAATCCCGAAATTCAAGATTTCAATCCCGGCCGGGATCCCGAAAATTTTTTGATTTTTTTATTTGTGTCGTATCTTTTGCTTCTTTTTAAATTTGACCAATCGTCTTATGTTTGAATATTTTATTTTCATACGCCAAAATCTTGTTTTGTCTTTATTGTCTTTTTCTGGTCCACGATTGAGTCTTCACGATTGAGTCTCAACCGCGTCCACCCCAAATCCCGCCTGCCCCAAATCCCGCCACCAACAAAAACTTTTTTTTGAAGCTTGCTAGGCCAAAACTATAAAAGACTATATGCAGAATTTTATGCTCTATCTTTTAGCATTTTTAGTTTTTCAAATTTCCGCAAAAAATTTTGAAATTTTTCGAAAAATACGGATTTTTCGCGTTTTTTCGAAAATTTTGAAAAATTTCTAAAAAATTTAAGAAATTTGAAAAACTAAAAATACTAAAAGATAGAGCATAAAATTCTGCACATATTTGTCTTTTATAGTTTTGGCCTAGCAAGCTTCAAAAAAAAGTTTTTGTTGGTGGCGGGATTTGGGGCAGGCGGGATTTGGCGTGGTAGCCGTCTCAACACGACTGAGTCTCCACGATTGATGATTCTCCGTTGTTTTTGGCTCGTTTGAGACCTTATCTAAAAAATTTTCAAAAAGAAAATTTTCGATGCTAAATTTTTTGATCAACTCATTACATTTTCTGAACAACCTGAGGCCTCCGATTTTTTTGAAAACCAAGGCTTTTGAAAAAATTTTAAAAACTCGAGACCTCTGAAATTTTTTTGAAAACTCCAAGCCTGTGAATTTTTTAGAAAACAAGGCCTGTGAAATTCTTTGAGAAACCAAGGCTTGTGAAATTCTTTTGAAAAACCCAGGGCCTAAGAATTTTTTTTGAAAAACCCAGGGCCTAAGAAATTTTTTTGAAAACCCAGGGCCTAAGAAAATTTTTTGAAAAACCTTAGGCCTAAGAAAATGATATGTTTTTTATGATATAAAAAAATGAAATAAAATGATATGTATAATTTTTGCCCTTTCATTTTTATTGCCCAAAACTGCCCAAATATCACTGTCAATATCACTGCCCAAATATCACTGCCCAAACCCAAGTGATTTTTTGAAAAACCTGATCACTGCCCAATGATCGGCTCCCTTTCAACTTTGTCTAGTTAATGGATAAAATTTTTAATTATTATTGTTTTTCGACTTTTTGAATTTTTCTTTAAAAAATTTTGCATTTTTAAGCCATTTTTTGAAAATCCCGAAAAAAATCTCGGGATTTCGGGATAATCCCGATCCCGAAATTTGCAATCGGGATATCCCGAACCCGAATTTTGAAAATCGGGATCCGGGATCGGGATCGACTCTGGCAAATCCCGATCCCGAAAATCGGCCGGGATCCCGATCCCGCGCTACCCTAGTTTGTAGCTAATTTTTTGCTCTATTTTTAGACACCAGACTCGTTTCTATAGGATGCATTTGAACCGAGTCACATCAGTTGGGGCGCAAATGTCGGGTAAACCCCCGGGTTCATCTTCCTCCCCTTTCTCACTAATGGTCCTCTGCTGCTGCTGTTGTCTTTGGGTGGGCGCCAGCAAGTGCCAGGGGAAAGAGGGGGACTTGGCCCGTCGGCGGATAATGGCCTTTCGGGCTCCAAATGCTTACTGCTAGTCATCCCTCCATTGGGGGTCTTTGGTCTCGCCGTCTTTAAAAAGTCCCCCGTGTCCACCTGGGTTCCACGTGCTATTTACTCCCTTCTATTCCTCTTTTTCTCTCTTTTTAGCATTCTATTTCTCTCTCTCTCTCCTCTCTCTCTCTCTGCTCTCTCGCTCTCTCTCCCCAATGGTCGCAACATCAAAGTTTGACGGCGCCTCCGCGGGGCTATTTAAGGAGCATAATTCATCAAAATAGAGAGGAGCTGTTTTTGCTTTTCCCCCTCATCCATTTTCCATTCTCGGCCAGGGGACTATGCGCAGAAAGATTAGAGGGACCAGAATGGCATAGATACAGAAGGGGGAGGGGGGAAAGAATAAACAACAACCCACGGCAGAACCAGCGGCAGAAGAGCAAAAATGGCATTCATCCCATCAATGGCACCAAAATGGTCCAAGGACAGCAGCTGGAGATGCAGAAAGAACCATAGGGAACCACAGGATCCTGAACCATTCCGAAAGGCCATAGCTCAGCTGGTAATCTCCCAAGCATTGACTTCTTGTAGGGGTCATGGGTTCGAGTCAGGGGTCATGGGTTCGAGTCACATCTGATGGCGCGAACTTACTTTATACATATGATCAATGATCTTTGATCATTTATGATGACCATCGTAGGGGTTTGGTATCCGCCTGACTGGACCCATTTCCTCCAAAATGGGCCAATTCGAATCTCCCAAAACGATCAACAAGAAAAGTGCGATCATCCCCCTCCCCCCCCCNCTTTGGGCCTTTCCCGAAAAAGCCCTTCTTACCAGTCCAAACAAAATCACCTGCGGTGTTTCAAAGTTTTTCCCCGGGACACACAAGTTTTTTCTGTTCCTTTTTATTCAGAACAGTTGAACAACAGAAAAAGTGAATGTACAAGGGAAAATGTACAAGTTAAAAGCCCTGATGGGCGGAACGGAAAATGTAAAGGCAAATTATCTGATGGAAGTGACATAGGATGGGAAGGAAGCATCAAATTCCGATCAGGGATCAAATGCCCTCCGGGGATGGTCCCTCTGACTTCCGCTCATCCCTCTTTCTATGGTTCTTCCTTCCCTTTTCTCCGCTCGGACCCTTCTGACGCGCGCGCCTCGGCCATGGACCCCTCGCGTGCGTTCTCTTCGCTCGGGTCTTCCCGAGCTCTCGACCGATCGGTCGAGACACTCCGACCGCGCCAAATTTTTGGCACTTAGTATTGTGTCGTTTTGGTGTGGATTTTTTGGAGGATTTTAGAGCCTTTTTGGCTCTATTTTTTCGTTGCCACTTTATTCGGCTTTTCATCCGAATATTTTTCGGACAATCTGATGGATTTATTATCCTTTCAATCGGATTTTTGTTCCGATGACCTGTGAATTTTCCGAAGTCTTTTAGACTTCGTTTACTTTTTCGTTTTTGTGCTTTTTGACCATTCATTTGAACTTTGTCTTTCCCTTTTTTGGCATTTGCCTTATTTGGCATTTGGCCTTTTTTGGCCATTCTTCCTCCTTCCTGGATTTTTACCGTCGGCGGAGATGATGGTACCTCTTTTTTGCTTCTCGAATGCTGGAGAAGCTGAACGCTTTCGGCTTTCATATCTGGAAGATTTTTCCCAGAAGAATGGTTTTTTAGCCCGAATTTTATAATCGGTCCACATTTTTCAATCATTTTTGGCGCATAGCTCAATTTTAGTTGTGCCTTCGCCTTTTTGTTCGACTTTTCTAGACGAACATTCGGTTCGAAAATTTCTCCGAATTTTTTCGGGGTCGTTTTGAATGTTTTTTCATTTTGTTCATCGTCGCCGACGATGATAAAATAGCCTCCGGGCCGCGAAAAATTTTTGGTTTGCGCCCTTTTTGGTGGATTTTCTTCCAAAATGATAGAATTTATCAGAAAAAGATCTGATTCTGCATCTGATGTCGTCACTTTTTCATTTTCAGGTTCTAGTTCAGAATTTTTTTGAACTCGTTTTTGGAGCATACCCTTTTTTCGAGGGTTTTCTGGCTGGTCGACACTGCTGTTGATAGTAGTGTAGAATTCTTCTGGATTTTTGGCAGTGCTTTCGTCGCTTTCTGATGAAATTGCATCGTTTTCCGATGAGTTGTCGACGCTGCTTTCAGTTTCGAACTCCTCTTCTGATTCTGAATTCGAAATTTCTGCCAATGTTCCGGTTTTGGAACGATGGATGCAAAGGACTTTCTCTTCCTTTTCGACTACTTCTTGCAGTGCATTCAGGAATTTTGCGGTGTCCCATGCCTGGCCTGTGCTTTTGTTGAGTTCTTTTTTGGCCAGAACCTCACGCAGGGCAGAGACCGTGAGTTTTTGCTCAAGTTGCATCCAAATTTCCGGACCGGACATCTTTTGACCGTAGTTCTCGAGGAGTAAGTACAGCTTTTTTGCTTCAAAAAAGAAGTTGCGGACATCAATGAAGCTGTAGCACTGGTTCAAACACTGCAATTCGAAGAAAAGTCGGCGGATGTGCTGCTCAGCATTGTCGTAATTCCTTTTTAGCAGATCGATGGCCAGATCATAGTCGCTGAGTTTCAGCCCAGCAATGATTGGCTTCGCTTTGCCGCCGATTAGCTGCTTCAGCATGGCATGTTTCAACTCTGCAGTAGCAGCGGAATCGTGCACTGTTGCTTTAAAAATCTGCCACCATTCTGGCCAATCACATTTTTTGCCAGAAAATTTTGGAACTTCCATTTTCGGAAGTTTGAAGCCCGAATTCGCCAAGATTTTTTGGCTATCGGATTTTTGGGCCAAAATTTTTGCCCTTTCTTCACGCCTTTTCAAGTTTTTCAGCTTTCGGTCCAATTCTTTTAGGACTTGGAGCCGTTCGCCGGACATTTGGAGGCGGTCATCAAGCTGAGTTGCGGTCGAAATTTTGATGTACTGTTGTTCAAGTGTCGGTTGTTCAGCAACTGTTGCTCGCTGGATCAAACTGCACCATTTCTCAGTCGAATTTTTCAGGTCGCGGAAGCACTCAGATAGATCTTCGATGTCGTCGTTGAGCGCATCCATCATGTCGTTCAGTTTGATGAGATTTTGGTCGTTGTCCGGTGAAAGGACCGGCTGGATCGGCACTGCTTTGTTCAGCAGTTGTTGAATGGCATCTGCAGCTCGGCGGGTGAACAATGTCAATGGTTTCGCCATTGCTAAATTCGTTTCTCAGCCTTTTCGGCTTCCGAAACGTATTTTTAATCAAAAAGTACGGCTAGTTTTGGCCGAAACTTTTGGATTTTATTTAAGTTTGGTGTTAGTTTTTTTTTAAATTTTTCGTCCTTTTCGGACAATTTTATAATGTACCAAAGGACCTTTTTCGGCCAATTGGGTGGGACAATTGGTTAGAGAAAAATTTTCAATTTTTCACCGATTCCACTTCGTCGTATGCGGCGATGAACACCCAATTCTGCACTCAATCTGCTGCACTTGATTGCGCTGTCCCGTTTTTGGTCGATCTGGTCTGCTTCGGAGGAGTTTCGGCTCAACTCTGCAGCAGTACCGATTGGAGGCCACTTTTGATCCGAGGAGTTCTGCTCGACCCGGAATGCAGTAGCGGCACACCTGTTTTTGCTCGGGAATTTAGTTTTTGGTAGCCAAAGGGTCGCCACTTGTCTGATCCTGCCAGGGTCGCCACTTGTCTGGACCGGTCTTTGGGCCTTTCCCGAAAAAGCCCTTCTTACCAGTCCAAACAAAATCACCTGCGGTGTTTCAAAGTTTTTCCCCGGGACACACAAGTTTTTTCTGTTCCTTTTTATTCAGAACAGTTGAACAACAGAAAAAGTGAATGTACAAGGGAAAATGTACAAGTTAAAAGCCCTGATGGGCGGAACGGAAAATGTAAAGGCAAATTATCTGATGGAAGTGACATAGGATGGGAAGGAAGCATCAAATTCCGATCAGGGATCAAATGCCCTCCGGGGATGGTCCCTCTGACTTCCGCTCATCCCTCTTTCTATGGTTCTTCCTTCCCTTTTCTCCGCTCGGACCCTTCTGACGCGCGCGCCTCGGCCATGGACCCCTCGCGTGCGTTCTCTTCGCTCGGGTCTTCCCGAGCTCTCGACCGATCGGTCGAGACAGGATCATTGAATGGTTCGCCCCCACTTGGGGACCGAAGAATATTTGCGCCAAAAAATGGGG
>LDKF01000006.1:7675-39608 GCA_001026735.1 Rotylenchulus reniformis
AAAACCCATTGGTGGGCCCATTCCGCCACCCATACCGCCGCCATAGGATCCATAGCCACCTAGAAGACAATTATAATTTATATATGAAAAAGAATCCATTTAGGTAATTTATTAGGACAATGACATGTGCAGGTTTGAGAAAATTTTTATACCAAAAGTTTAAGGGATGTTGTGGGATGCTAGAGCATATAGTAAAAGAACGTATTTTAATGTATAGATTTGATGTGATATATTTAAGATGTATTTAAGATATATTTAAGAGTTAAGACCAGTGTAAATTTTTTTGTATTAAGTTTTATCGAACTGATGTTTATCTAGTTGTTGAGGAATATTAGATTATACTTATTAATATAAATATCCCGTAAAATTTCTAACTAATAAAACTTTTATATTGATTATGGGATTTGAAAAAAACTTTTGATCTTATTTGGGCCAAATTTCTACTCATATTTAATGAAAGAAACAGAACAATTTTTTGAGGGTGGAGGATTAGAAAAATTTATGATTAAAAAATCAGAAATTTTATTATTTTAAGGTGTTTGCAAACTAAAAATGCGGTCTCTATAGATAAATTAAACTTACGGCGTGAGCGAGCCGGGGGCTTGGCTTCGATTTCGGAATTTTCGGTTCTGCTTCGTCGCCTCCCTCATCGCCTCCCTCATTTTCCTTTTCATCCTCAGCAGCATTCATAACATTCATGGCCAACAAGCTGATCAACAGCAGAAGGGTCAGCAAACGCAGCGGGGACATCCTTGCTGATCACTTTTCTGTTATGATCTGATCAATGTTAGGATTTTTTAGTTTTATAGATTGAATATGGGCTTTTTAGAGATATACGAAAAAAAGATTTGTAAAACTTGGTAAAAAATTAATACTTTTTTGAATTTAACGGAGTAAAGGATGCATTTTTCCAAGAAATTTTATGCCTAAGCTATATAAAAAAGGTCATCAACTTTTAGCTTAATAGTTTTTAGTCAAATAAACACTAAAAATATGGATTAAAACAAGTAATATTAGCTCTGAATACCGTATTCTCTCTAATAGAAGGGGCCCCTTCTATTGTTTCAACCTCCTCCAAGGGGGGGATGTGGTCAAGTGGTACTTTTTAACGTCCTAGCACCATAGTGAACTCGGGAGAAAAAGCATCGAAATATGGTTGATTTCAAGCAAATTTGTGAAGATGCGTCTCACATCTGCCGTTGTAAGTATGAGTAACCTTTTTCATCAATCTCGCAACATTGATGTTCTTATTTTTTTAATTTGACATCCCTGATTCTAAAGCTACTTACAAATTAATTCTAATTCCATAGATATAAATATTTTTTATTTGGTCTCACTTTGGTGATCAAATTTTTGAACGCTCTCTTAAAAATAAAATAAACTTCCTTTTGAGAATAATGAATTCGAGCAAGAAAGATCCTGTTCTGACTCGCGCAATGGTATTTCTTTATTAATAATTCGCCAAATTGGTTGTTCATGATCAGAGACTTAATAGATTGTAGAGAGCATTAGATGGTTAAAGAACAAAAAAAATAATTGGAAAAAGCAGGATTGGCCCATATAAAATGGAAAAATTTGTGCATCAAATTCACATCCTATAAAGGAATCAATAAAGTGATCGGACTGATCAGCCACAAGATGTCCCCTCTCCGTCTGTTCTCGCTTTTGCTTGTCTTGACCTGTCTGGGTGCCATGATTTTAGCCGGGAAGGACAAGCCGTATTCCGGCCGTATCGGCCGTAAGTTCAATGTCAAAAAATATTTAGCAATCTACTGGGGCTAGAAATCAGGAATCTATTGATAAATTCTAGTAAACTTTTTTCAATATAATGGTAATAAATAGGTACAATATCGGTAAGTTATAAATTTACAATAGTCGGAGATATATACAGGGAACAGAGCAACGGATGATAAGAAGATACCAGTGGTGGGAAAGCTCCGTTTGGAAAGACCGGAGCTGGAGCCAAAATTTCTGATTTTCTCAACACTGTAAGTTATAGAATTAGAGACTGGTAATAATCAATGATCTGAAACTGATGTGATTAGACTATAAGACGAGGTTCCAGGGAACTAATGTATTAGCCCGATCTAACTAACTTTTTTTTAACAAAATCAATATCAATTTCGATCTTTAAAAACCAGTTGAGATTTTTTCGGTATACCTAATACATAAATATTGTATTAAGGTTAATATACGATATCAAACACTTCCATTTTCAATTTTTTATCAGGATATCATTGTAATATTATTCCAATATTAAATGTGCAATATAATTACAGGCGGATTCCCAGCACCACCCCCACCCAGCAATCCTGGCTATGGCTATGGGCCTGCCCCTCCGCCGCCGAGCAATCCCGGTTACGGTTATGGACCAGCACCTCCTAAGCCTGGTTATGGCTATGGCAAGTACAGGGTGCGCCAAAAAAAATGCGCCGCTATTTCTTTTTCTCTAATTTTTTTCATTGCTGAGCAATTCTTTTCTAATTTTTTTTAAATTGTAGCCCATTCAATTCTCTATAAAAAATCTATTCTTTGAATTTCGGAAATAACATTATCCAAGTAGGGAAAATGAGCCTCCAAAATATCAACCCTACTTGGCTTCTCTAGGATGACTGTTTACCAAACTATCAAAAAATTCCAGTAAAATATTTTCAAAGGAAAAAATTAAATTTTTATGCATAAGTTGAATGGTACACTAGTGACTTTCAAAAAGAGCTAGAGATCTAGGTCTCTCAATACCCAATGGATTCAGCAGAGGCTCAAGAAGCCAGTATACCCCAATCCCTGGATTTCCAAGAAAATAATCGGATACTAGACCGGGATGAAAAGGAAATCAGTCTAACTTATGGCCAAAAATGAACCATATCTCAGGCCCTACAAACCATAAAAAATTCAGCTTAGCTTGCAAATCAAATGAAGAAATTTGGGCCCAAAGATATCGATTGCGCCTCTAGCGGCACGCAGGTACCCCCCATCCTTCTTCTGGACGAAATTTTTTCACAATCGAACCTATCCATAATCATCAAAATGACATAGTAGAGGCAGAAAAAACTGCTCTTTCTGATCGTATAGTCAGTCATTTCAAAAGGCCCTATGAGTTATGGTTTGTGCCGGAATTTCACCATGGGCAGAAAAACGCTGATTTTTGGCTGCCTAGGGGTCCAAATCAACAAAATTTCTCATATAGGGGAAAATCTCCGTGGCATTCTGAAACCTCGTTCTATGGGTTACTTTTTGGGCCGAAGAGCGGATTTTTCATTTGCATTTTGTCCCTACTCAAAAGGACCTCGAAGTTCAGACCTGGTGCCGGGACCATCTGCCCGGGTTCATATCATCTCAAGAATGGCCCCCATATTCTCCCGATCTGAACCCGATGGATTATTCCATCTGGGCTATTTTGGAGGCCAGAGCATGTGCTACTCCACATAAAAATTTGGAGTCGCTTAAGCAAGCCCTTCATAGAGAATGGGACAAAATTCCGGTCCAAGAGCTGCGTGCCATCGTCGAAAATTTTTCCTCACGACTTCGTCTCTGTATTCGGGCTAAGGGCGGACATTTTGAATCTTAATAATTGTAATTTTTCCCCATTTTGTTGCGCATATTTTGCATATTTATGATTGTAATTTTTTCATTTAATAAAAAAGTTATTTACAATTTACTGCGGCGCATTTTTTTTGGCGCACCCTGTAGTGCATTGACAAGGAGTTGTGCAGCCAACAGAGAAGAAATCAGAGCGAAGATGCATGAATCATGGACATAATTAGTTTAAAATATATTATAATCATCAATGCTTATGATAAACGATTAGAGTATTTCAGATTTGAAATTTCTAGTTGCTTTAGGATGAGATCAAGACACGCTCGAGACCAAAAGATAGATATTAGAGAACACTGGCAATCAAAAAAGGTTGTGATTGAGTCCAAAGAGGTTGTATCTATACTATAAGTCAAAAGTGATCGATAAGCCGATACCGAGGTGAAAATTACCATATGAATTTTTGATTCCCTAGAATTTTTGCATTTTTAACTCTATCTCAAAATAGGCCGGGATTCCGGGATTCGCGATCCCGTATTTGAAAAGGAATTTCCCGATCCAGCTCACGAAATTGGTGGACTCGGGATTCGGGAACAACTCTGGCAAATCATTCCGATTGACCGAGATTCCGATTCCGACCTACCTACCTATCTATCTACTTAATATTTAAAAAACCTAATATTGATATAGGGTTGCACTTTTATAAATCTTATTACCAAATATTAATGCTGAGCGTCCTATGTCAAAATTCACAATATAGTTCATTGAAAGTTGCATTGAGACGGGCTGGGCCATATTAACTAAAGAAGGGTGCGCGACCAAGCGTTTAATGATCCAAAACGATTTGGGATAGATATTTTATGCGCAGCCTATAATCATTACAATTTATACTAGGAACTGCCATCATAGTATATTGTTATGAAAATAATACAATAGACCTTATTGTAGAACCTACATATTACAATTTATATAAGTAGTGCTTATACACATAAAAATTATCGATTTTTTTTTGTGATCAGTTATTGCGGGGATGGGAAAAAGCAAAAGGGAAGGAAAAGGAGATGGGGGAGAGGAAAAGCAAAAGGGAAGGAAAATGAGATCAACAAGAAAGCTGTAAGGGGGGCATATACATAGCCCAAAAAATCCGATCACCGTGGGGAGTCGAACCGGCAATCGGAGGGGGAATGGCTAGCTAAGTATTATACCACTAGGCCATAAGGACGAATAAGGACAAAGGATTTTTGGGTCCAAAAATTGGAGGAAGACGGGGAGGGAGAAGCAAAAAGGGAATGGAGAAATACAAAAGTGACTCCCCCCTCTTCCCGGCCGGATCCATCGGTCTTGACGGTTGAGAGAGCTCTGTCCCTCTCTATCTCCCTGCCATCCTCTTCGTCTCCTTCTCCAACTTTCTCTTTCTCTACCTTTCTCTTTCTTTTCCTTTGTCATTTTATGTTTCGCTCGAGGGGGCGGTATTGATTCCATATTTCAGATCGGTCATAAAGCGAAAAAAAGGAACCGAAGAAGAGGAAAAGAAAAAAGGGATCTTTCTTTATCACCATAATAATGTAATATTTGGTATGGAAATTTGTTGGATAATTTTGATTTCAATTGTTCTTTTTTTGTACGAGATTGTTAATTAATCTTAATTAATTTTTAGAAAAAAATAATTTGACCCCCCCCCCCTCTACTAGGGGAAGGGGGGACTTAGCCAGTGTTTTGGCGTCTTCTTCACCGATCTGAATTTGTGGTGGGACAAATCGGTAAGAAACGGGAAAATGGGGATTGTTATGGGGATAATACCCTTTTATACGAGTTCAGGCGAAACTGTTAACCGATCGCAGAAAAATGGTTGAAGCACACGCGCAGCACCCTCGACCAAATTCACACCACCCCCAACAGGATTCAGACAAGTTTGTGAAGGGGGTCAAATTTGGAATATGGGCCGGCCAAAAATTCTAAATGGCACGCCTAATTGACCCGATCGCTGTACCCCCCCCCCCCACCACCAACATTATCACCGTTCCCATCCATTTGAGATCAAATTTGTGGAACGAGCAAAGCGGGGTGGATATCTCGATGAAAATTGTGTAACGGGAAAAGCAGGGTGAATGGGAAAGATGATAATGATGAAGGATGTGAGGATAGCTTACAGTGATCCGGTCCATTAGCCACTGCTTTCTTTCTTCACACCTTCACACACACACACACACACACACAATCATCATAGCAATACTATTCCTATTGTAATCCAAAACTAAAAAATAGGGATTGGGTCCCCCCCTCCTTACCAGCAAAATTTTATTGCCAATCCAAAACTGGGACCCGTTTTTGATCAATTATTAAAATAAAAAATCTTGAAGGCATGGGGGAAGTGGTTCGTTCTCTGGTCTAGAAGGGGTATGACCTATCCTATATTTTTACCCCTTCCGATTTTTCGATTTTGAGGGTGAGGGTCGCCCTGGCCTTCTCTAACACCCGGCCTATTACATTTCGATTTTCATGCCGGTTTTTAGCACAGCTTTCGTGCTCACCATCCTCTGCAATCTTTCCCTGGCACCGCAGCGACTGGTCTTGCCGTTCTCACAGGGTTCAGCACGCCCGCTTTGTTCGATTCGCTTCCAACAGGAGAGCCGAAAAAAGTGACTTTTTTTTTGGGGGGGGGGGTTAAGATTTTAATGGGATTTAGCATTTTTTATGAGTTGAGTTGGAGAAAATTTTCCAACAAAGATACTTACCAAACCTGGTTTTTAGTGGTGTTGGGGTAGTGATTTATGACCTAATTTTTTGGAATAGAGGCTCGGCAAAAAATTTCAGGGAAAGTAGTAACAGTAATCCAACAACCACCCCCACACCTAACAAGTAGGGGGGGGGGGTATATCTGACCCCCCTCAATAAAATTCAAAAAGATTATTCTTTTTCAATTTTTTAAAAAATTTCATATAAAAGCTAAATTGGTTTATCTTAAGGAAATACGCTAAAGGACTCTACCCGGAAAATATCCGGCTCTTATGCAGTTTACCCCCCACAGGTTCGAAAGTAACAAAATGACCCGAATAATTAAAATCCGGAAATAGATAAGAAATCAATGTAATTTGTAATTATTTTTGATTATTGACAAATTGTACATTAATTTTGAAACACTTTTGAAGGATTTTGAATTTGTGGGGGGTAAACTGCATAAGAGCCAAATATCCGACTAGGGGATGTCTTTCAATGACTTGGCTAATTTCTCTCTCCCTTTTTTTATTACTATGGGCACCACCCCGCCATCCGACGTGTTCCTGTTCATCGCCATGCTCACCCGAATGTACCGCGTTCCCGCACTCCACCACGGTATCAATTTTTTGGTTTCACCCCCCCCCCCAACCAATGTGTTCCAGAGGGCTGATTAAAAATTTAAAAAAAAAAATAACTATGGTTGCTGCCCCACCCCCAAAAAAAGATTATGATTACGTTTAACGCAGAAGTTTCCAACCCATGTTTTTTTCTGCCTTAAGTCGTCCTTCGCCAGCCATTGTGCCAAACCGTGTCCGCACCAAACCATCCTTCGCACCACCACCGGTTTACCAAACCATTGAGCAACTGACCCGCAAATATGTCGATCTTGCTGGCATCGCCCAGGACATGATGGACATCATGGATCATCACCAGATTCGGGGGCCCACCATCGATCATCAGCGTTTGATTCGCGAGTGGAACCAGCAAGTACTAATTTATATCCAATAATCATTTCTAAAAAAGCTCAAAACATTACCAACAGGTGTGTTTGATTCACCGTGCTCGCTGCATTGAATTATCATACTATCAGCGTTAGGAGTGCCATTTTTTTCCAATGATCGATTGATTGATCAAAAATCATATGTTGAACAGAATTTTTATCATTTTTAGTATCAAATGAAAGGCACAGGATCAGAATGTCAGGTATTTCATATGGTTGGGGTTTTTGTAATTTGTGACTCGATACATGCAACCCCCCCCCCGCCAACGGAACAATGAAAAAGTGGGATTTAAGTGTGCGAAATAATTGAAATTTTGGAGTCTTCGAATATAATCAGAAACCGTTTAATACTTTTAGAAAAAATTAGTTTCTATTGAATTCAAAATTTTTCATCTATGGGTAGTTACCCCCTTTTGATTCAAATTTTATTTTCACATAAGGTCATATTTTTATATGAGTAGTTACCCGCTTTGAATTCAAATTTTAACCCTCCTTTGAATTCGAATTTTATATTCACATAGGGGTCATATTTTTGTATGAGTAGTTACCCTCTTTGAAATGATTTTATATTCACATAGGGGTCATATTTTTGTATGAGTGGTTACCCTCTTTGAATTGAAAAATTCAAATTATATTCACGTAGGGGTCATATGTTTGTATGAGTATTTACCCCTTTGAATTATAAATATTATATTCTCGTAGGGGTCATATATATATGTATGAATAGTTAACCCATTTTTATTCAATTTTTTAAGTAATAACCGCATATTTTGGTGAATAGTCCTCATTTGTATTCAAATTTTAAGTGTGATAGATTCGGGGTCTCATTTTTTGTAATTATCAATGAATGAATTTTAAATGTGTATTGCTCGTGGCTCGCTCCTCAAAAAAATAATTACACTAAAACTGATTCATTGTATTTAAAAAAATCAGGGGCCTTACCAATGAAATTGGAAAAAACACTTAGTATTTTTCAATTTCATTGGTAAGGCCCCTGATTTTTTTTGGCCGATTTCTTTTTAAAAAATTCATTTTATTTCAATACTTGAAATTTTTCAGTCATTGTTTTTTCACATTTTAGATATTTTGATTATTATTGATACTTTACCTCCAAATAAACCTCCAAAATGTCCATTCATCTAATCCTCGGGCCAATGTTCGCCGGAAAGTCAACCCAGTTGCTGCGTTTGGCTGAATGCAACGAGCGTGCTGGACTTAATGTTGTCTACGTGAAACACCAGCTGGACCAGAAGAGACATGAAGACAAAATCCGAACCCATAACGGCGAACTTAGTCCCAGCACCGCCTTGATTTCAAACGAACTGATGGACGTCTATGATCATCTAACTGAACGTTGGATCGATCTAATATACATTGATGAGGGACAGTTTTTTCGGGATCTTGCCCCCATCGCACAGCTTCTCGCCAACAAACATGGAAAACGTGTGGTGATAGCTGCCTTGAATGCAACCTACAAACGACACATGTTCCCCAGTGTTGTCGATTTGCTTCCATTTGTCGAGAAGGTGGATTGGTTAACGGCGGTCTGCTTTAATTGCGAAAACAACTCAGCTCAATTCACACACCGATTGTTGCCAGACACCAGTAATGATAATGAATATGGAGATGGACTAGCTGTAAGTTGCATGATGTTTATTTTCCATGAATAACTATTCTAGGTACCCGAACAACATTCCCGCCCTGAACTTATCGGAGGAACCAAGTCATACGAAGCTTTGTGTCGAAAATGTTTGGATGAGAAGTTGAGCGACGCGGATCGCATAAACTTTTTCAATTAATTCCCACCATTATTTGAACCAATTTCTACCTATATAAACCAATAAAAACAATTGGATCAATGAAAATTAGCTTTTATTTTTTCAAAAAAAATCCATTTTACATCATTTTGCGGAGTTGCCACGGAAGCTTATCAACCAAAAACAAATTCCCGATCGTCTTCTTGCATAATCCTTCCAACGTCATCGTCTTATTCCACCATTTGTAGTACTGCAATTGTTGTCGATTAGTCATTGAAGAAGCGAAAAATTATCCTCACATCTTCCACGAGTGAAACAGCTTGATGCTCTCTACAATTCTGCAACAGTTGCAATGAGCATTTTTTGGTGATCACCTCAGACGCGTAGAAAAATGCATAGTTCCATTCCAAAATTGCCAACCAGACCAAATCTGGGTTCTCATCAAGATCAGCATCATCATCTGCATAATTTTGCGGTATTTCATTGTTTACCTGCTGTTCTTCCATTATAGCTGTTGGGAAAAATGGGAAACATTGGTGGCATTGGACTTTGTAGCGGTATGGATGATGAAATGTCTTTCATCATCGCACCTGCTTCTTGATGGCTTATTTGCCCGCGGCTGCGTAAAAACCACACAATCATATAACCACATATCGCGTCACCCTACGATGGAATCCGATACAATATGTCGATTGTAATCGATCATGATCATTTGATCAAATTCTCCGAGAATAATCATTTCGACACCATCCTCTGGGATTTCTTCGTTAAAAGTGATACGAATGCTAGTTGTGCCACTCTTCAGCAACTCAAAACCACAAGAATCGTCTAAAGTTGAAGTCAGCGGGATCACAAAGAATGTCCATCCGGATTTAAACTGGGCAAGACTGATGTCTAGAGACCTGTCCGAATTTGCCATACCCAACGCTTCATACAAATCCACGTACGGTCTGACGCAGTAGTTTTTACTAAACTGTAGTTTATAAGGGACCAGAGGGTAAATCATTCCTCCGGCATGCACAGCAATATCCCTGATATCGAATGGTTGAAAATTGAATGGGGACAGCTTATAGTTACCATTGAATGCCTTGCTGGTCACGAAAGCAATTGTGATTCGTCTTGGAACTGTGGCACTGAATGCATTGTAATCCACTTCATATCGCCCGGCACTAATGTAATGGGATTTTAGTTCCGTTTTTCGCACCGAATAGGTCGCTGGTTGTTTCTCTAGAGTCTGATAGATGCTCATGTTTAGTGACGGCTGAACTTCAACCATTTTCGCATACAGCTTAACATCGTGAACATATAAGCGATATTTGGTATCATCTTCAGGGTTGAGCGCATGAATGGCAAATGAGTCTTTGGCACGATAAATGGTGAACAGCAAGTCCAGATTGTTCAGCAAATACAATTCTTGATTGCCTAGGTCGAAATCTAGTCGAGAAAGCAGTTGAGCTTTCTTACCATCTGTGAAAATTCCACATCTCTTACGGAATCCTTCCCCTGCAGGATCGTCATGTTCTCTGTCCGGTCGGTAGCCAATAGATGCCATAAAATTGTTCTTCACATTTTTGGGGAAAGACAGTTCATTGGTTATATACGCCTTGTATGGATACAGTGTGCCGCTATCATAGACCTCGGTATTACCGACCGAAACCTTAAGTTGTTGGACAAAAGTTTGTCCAATACCCTGAATCACACCAACATGGGTATCCGTATTTTCTATCGGCATCCATCGCCCGTTGACATCCGGTTTCTCGATGGACAGCTCAAGATAAAGGTAAATTCGAGACAAATCGGTCCACAGATTGTCGCTGAACATCCGGAATAGAAATGGTGACTCTTGGCTAATGGCACTCAATGGGAGAACTTCGCGAAAAAATGAGCGTACTACTGAAACATTGGTAGGGGGTACAGAAAAAATATTTAAACCGCTATTCACAGCTAAAGGACTGCTCTGGCTGATTTTTTGAGGACAACTCATCTTTTATGATGCGTTACAGTTGTTAATAGGTTCCAAGTCTATCTACTCGTTGTCGTTTAGGTTTGGATGATTTTCTTTTCGCTGGCGTGCTTTTTCTGCGCTTTGTAACGGGTGCTGGCAGAAAATTAGGTGGCCCCACACTGGAACGCAATCTATTTATACCTTTTGGCAGCCCCACAGTTTTGCCTATCTTCCCTATTCCTTTTGCTGTTGTCGGACCGTCAATTTTGTTATATCTCTTGAAGTCGAAACCTTGTCCCTTTTGGGAATTTAGATTATGGGCCGCTTTTTCAAGAAGGTTCTTGAGACCTGCTTTTCCTTCGCTCACCAACGACTCTTTGAGATCTTTTCCTTCCAACACATTGCTGAGAACCCGATTACCACTCTGTAGGCCTTGTCGACCAATTGCTCCGCCTATTTCCTTCCCAATCGGCACCAGATAACGAAGAAAACTACGTAACACCGAGCCAATGCCCGCTCCTCGCTGATAAGGCATACCTTTGAAGACATTATACCCCCCATATTGGACAACCAATTCCGGCGAAGTCTTTGCAAAAGAAGACCACTCGACTTTTAGCGGATCAAAATCAACATGCATGTTTGATTGGTGTTCCTGTTGTTCTCATTATATTGTTAACATTATTTATAGATTTGCAAAGATTTTTTCTCTGACAAAATGGTTTACCACACCATCGGGTTTGGTCTTCCCGTAACGTAAGAAATTAACAATTTGCTCAAAGGATTTACCCTCACAACGATTATAAAGAAAAAATATTGCATGACGCCCACACGATCGGGCATAGGATGATTGGAGCGGTATTGAATTGTAACGTACGTGTGAGAAAGTAGACAAATATCGTGAAATGTGGTCACTTAACGGGGGCCAGTCCCCAAGTGAATCATAATATTCCACATGGCGTGGAGAGAGACAATAAATTGCCACCCAATGTGAACCATCGAGGACGGAAGGGTCAACATTGACAACCATGCAGTAGGGAAATTTTTTCTGGTCTTGTGGTGGCAGTTGGTCACTTGGGAAGCAACCTCTATAGGTCTCACTTGTGACAGAGTTTCTAGACAGAACTTTGTCGATCTCCAAAGTGTTCATCATTGTCTTTGTTTAGAAGTATGCTGCTTTACGAAAATGTAAAGTTAGTGTGCACGTACCATATTGGAAGGGCATTAAAGTTCCACCTGTGGTACGAATTTCAATCAAAATTTCCGAAATTTCTTTCACCAACAATTTATGATATTGGATTGATAAAAACTGCTCCTCAATCACTTCGTCAGTGTGTCCACGGATGGTGACAATTCGCAAGATCGGTGCAGTCACATCACCAATCATCATTGGTTCAATTAGCCCGGGCGAGTACACGTGAAAACAGGAAACACCGCCAGCCATATCTGGCATAAATCGGGCCACATTTTCCGCCTCCGTGAATGATATCTTGTCAAAACCTAAAATATAGGCAAGCTGGCCAGACAACTCAATGTTTCGAATGTACCGAGGGTCCAGCATCAGGGAAAAACGATTACTGTTGGAATCAAAGGTGAAGCGGACTGCGAATCTGGCCTTACGATAAGCATGGACCCAAGCTTCCAGCCCCCAATCCACCGTTCCATTCATAATTGCACGTTCTTCATCAGTCATTTTTGCAATCTCTTCGTTCAGCTTTTCCCTGTACAATTCCTGAAATTGTTCCTTTTCTCGGTCATTTAATTTTCGAAAGTATTCATTCAGCTGATGTTGGTAGGCATCTTCGTCGCCAGCATAATCTTCTCTTATCGGAACATCGTGTGGCTCATTCTGTATCAAACCTTCTGCAAGTCCTTGTAGATCGACAAGTGTGTTTATCTCTGTGATGAGTGATCGGAGATATTCTTCTTCCGTAACATTTTCTCCATTTGCTTCTTTCCGTTGGATATACTCCTCTATCGCTGTGTTACGAGCCGCATTATGGGCATGCATTAAGCTATTCTGGGTTGTCCTAACTTTTTGTGCCAAATGTTCACTTCCCTCACCAAGTTGTTTGTAAAGATGCTTGCTAAGTTCATTAGGGTTTGTAATGTTTGAGGCGGGGACCATTACTCGCACATTTTGCCCAGTCCGCCAAACAACCTGCATAAATTGTTGCTCCATTGTTCCCAATGATGGCCAAGAGTGCGGATAAACCATCACTGCAAGTCCCACATACCATTCGGAATTGAACTGTAATTTTCGGGCCAAACGAACACGAAATGAATTTGTTTTGTTTCCCTGTACATTTGTATTCGATGGCAGGACAACGTAAAAAGAATTTGATGATGATGTCATTTTGTAAGAATGTTATAAATTATATGATCTAATCGTTATATATATTATTTCCATGTAAGGGATGAGGCAGGAATCCAACTATTATGTTTTTTCGTATAGCCTTTCCATTTTACGAAAAGGTATTCAATCCCCCCCCTTTTGCGTTTTCTTATTATTTGCTCAATGTCATATAATGGACCACCATCATCATCTTCATCTTTGCTACTATTTTCCGTTTCCTTCGTCATTTCTTTTAGTAAAACTTTGCAAAGATCATTTGCATAAAACCAACCCTTTATCAGCTCCCCCTCGCTATCACGAATTCGATATGTAACAGGACTGGTTGACGAATTCCTCACTTTATCAACTGTAAATATCTCACTAGTGAAATTTGGCAAATAGCCTTTTTGAAAAACGTGCTTGTATTTTTCAATCCTGACACGATCACCAACATTGAAACGAACGGGCCGCTTTGGGTTTCGTAGCGCCGCCATTTCTTGCAGTCTAGCCCTTAGTTTTTCTGCATTTTTGAAGTTTACATCAATTGGCCGCATTCCGATACTAGAGTTAAAAGAATGGTTTATCGCTTTCACTATGTCCTGAATCCGATCAATCCATCTCTGTGTTTGTCGCTCCGTGAAATAACGATACAAGCGTTCCTTGATTGCTCTATTTGCCCGTTCAGCCATTCCAGCGTGAAATTGTGGTGAAGTGTACATACAAAAATGCTTAATTTGCTTAGAATCGAAAAATTCTTGCACCTTTTTAGCAGTGAATTCTTTTCCCTGATCCGTTACCAATTTCCAGGGGACATATACTGAGCGCTTAAATAATCTTTCAAAGCCAACAATCACATCGTCTGCAGCTTTGGTTTTCACTGGTTCAGCAAACAATTGCCTGCTTAATGAGTCAATACAGACTAGCAAATACCTGTACCCATTGTTCTCTTTACTGAGACGATCAAAAACAGCAAGATCTGCTTGCCATTCAGTATGTAGACCAGATGCGAGGGTTGGCATGCGCCGATAACGTCTAACTGCCCTTCTGTGGAGTGTGTAGACACGTTCTCCTGCCAAGTATTCCTCCACATCATGTCGTGTAACCTCTTTTTTCCGCTTTCTTGCTTCTAAAAGCAACGGACCAGCACTGGTAAATGCAACAGGGGAGTGAATGTCCTTGTAAAGATGTTCCAATAACCTTCTTACGGAATTCTTCATTGCCACAATGAAGGTTTAAATGAAAAGCTGATTGTCGACTTTTTATGCACCTTTTTAAACGAGGAAAAACCCTTTCCTTCTTGTTGTTGCTTTTTATATTGTTCGGGGAAGAAATATTTCACCAAAAGTGGATGGTGGTTTGCACGAAGAATGAAATCTGCGAGACCGACTGGTGGATTCTTGAAACGATTTTTCTCAGTACCTTCCAGCAAATAGTTGACAATGGTCTCAATGTTGCTTGTTGTCATGGGTTTTCCAGTTCCACTTCGTAAAACTCGTCCCTCCTCGTTAACATTCAAGTCGCCAGCATTCTGACGAATATATGTCAACACTCCTTGGCGAGTCAACGTCGCATTTCTTTCCAATTCTTTTCCGACTGGTGGATCCTTTGATCTCGTATGAGGTCTCTCCACCTCTGCTTGTGATGAAGAAGTTCCAGCAGCAGCAGCAGGTTCATTTTCTGCTTCTTGTGCCTGCCCATCTTTATTGGCGTTTTTCGAACGTTTTGTTTTGCTCTTTACATTTGCGTAACGACGCTTTTGTTTTACGTTTAATTGGTTAGTTTTTCTTCTAGTCGTTCCAGCAGTGACGGCAGGAACTGGTGCAGACAGAGTAGGTACCGCATTTGCAATTTCCTCTAAATTTTGTAGACGAACATTAACGGGTTGTTCTTCACGCTCTTTGTTCAGCTTATTATACCGTTTAAATTGTTGATCATATTGTATTGCTTTTTCATCGACACCAGTGGTATGATCATCAACAATGCGTTTCATTCGCGACTTAATCATTTGCAAAGGGCTGCCATCATTTGTGCCCGCTGATGATGTTGCCGCTAACGCAGTGTATAAGTCCTCGGGGATCAACAATAATCTAGACATTTTTGTATTTATCTACCTGCCAGCATTATTACACGCTATTTATGCTTTTTTTTTGAATACCATATCTGTTAAAATAGGGACAAGTACGCTAGCCAACACACCTGCCACAGCCGGTAATCCCCGTCCTTGTTGCTGTTTGGTCAACAAATGTCTTGCAGTACGAGCTGTTCTTGTTCTGGCCAGCTTACGCAGTAAATTGGCTTGTTTTTGCAGCCTATTCAATTGTCTTTTTGACAACGGAATACGGCCCTTCAGAATGTTGAAGCAGATTTCCACAAAACAGAGTAATTGATGGTCGGTTGCGCGTCTCATCAATTCGAGCACAGTCTTTTGGGATCGTCCATGCTTTTGCACATTTTTAAGGAAATTGCAATTTTGTTTTATTAGTTTGCTGGCAGTTGGTATTGGCTGTCCCTTTCTCCTCATTTTGATACATAAACAGTTGTTTGAACCTCATCGTCACTATATATATGTGTTCTCAAACGTAGTAACTCGGGAGTCTTTGGGTGCATGTCTACCAATAAATAACCAAAGTTTTTTGCCGTTGCATCCTTGTATGCATTCATAAAATCACCCGTTTTTGTAGGAAACAGTTGCGTAGCCAACGTTTTAATTTGCAAAGCTCCAGCTGGATTTCTCATCAAAACAAGATAATGAGAATTATTCCTTGCAATTTTCAATTCCTTCGTAAATAAATGTTGTGTGACTAATACTACGCTCATTCCCCAATTATGGGATCCTCGCGTGAAAACAGTGTCCAAAAACTGTTGACGCATTCCAACCATTAGGTCATCTAGCACCAATAGCAAACGCCCATTTGTCACTCTTGCTCTTTCTTTGAGTTCTTGTTCATCCGGTGCCCCATTATGCACAATTACTTTGGTGGCTTTGCTAACTATACCCGTAGTTTGCAATTTTATTATATTTGGATTCAATTCTCCATAGCAATATAAAACTTCTTCAATCGGAACAGTGATTAATGATTCCAAATGTTGTAAAAGTTTCATCACCCATTCCGATTTTCCACTCCCGGTACTTCCTGATACCGTCATTGTAAACGGATGTTGGAAATAGGTGGTTTGTAGAGGAATTGTTGGAAAGGGGTTAGACATTTTTGCAAAAAAAAGTGAATTATTGCTTTGAAATCTGTATATATATAATTGTTGTTAAATTTATTTCAGATTTTTATTATTATTTAACGAATGGATTTTATCCTCGGCACCGAGTGGCTTTACTCCGACACCGGCGACAATATTCCAGTTAAAAACGAGCCAAAAGACAACAACATGACGGCGGCGGATGACAGCGACAACAAAGAGAATATTCCACCAAAGAAGGTGATTATCCGGTAATAGACTAATCTTGCTATTTTTTAGATGGAGGAGGAAGAGGGGGAGAAGGTAAAGAATGATTGGCTACAGATTATTGATGAAGAAGAGGAGAAACATGAAGAAGTGAAAGCGAAAGTCGAAGAGAAAAATGTTCCTCCAAAAGGTAGGTTATCTGTAAAATCTAAATGTGTTTTTATTGTGATTCAGAGGAAGTTTTGATGGACGAGAAGGAGAATCCCGCCGATGTCGACGTCAAAACAACATCTTCATCCTCCGTTGTTGATATTTGTCCTTGCGCAAGAGGCTTGCAAAAAGCAATACCTCTGATCGATTACCTGTGCGAGCATTTCAAATGCTCCATCAAGGAGTTGCTGGTGGTTTTTCAAAACTTGGAACAACGTCGAGCGCTGGTCAACCATTTGCGCAACGATTTCATTCTGCGTACCACACATCTTCGACCATTTATGCGTAATTTCACCGTTCATTGCTGTGATCTGACATCGCAAAATGCACATACGTTGCCGGCCTATCGAGGCTATTTAGACATAACGGTTAGTTATTGTATTTTTACATGCACCTTATACAAAAAAAATTAGGTCCGTGGACATTTCTACGCAAAACACGGGATAAAACTGCGCCACCCTTACTTTCCTTGTGTGATCGAGTACGGAGGAGGAGGAACTCATCGATCTTTCTTCCCACTTGAAGTGTTGAGTGTGATCAAGAAATAGAATGTGATATTATTTTTTACCTATCAAATTGTTGTATTGTTGATTTTTTAGAAAAAATAAATTTTAAGATGCAAATACAAAATTGCACGGTGGCATTCAAATTGTTGCCATTGGGTGTATCCCGTTTCACTGCCCAACAATTCTTGACCATGGCGCGGAATGGGTGGAATACTGAATACCAACCGAGCCGTTTTCATGCCATAATCATGCGTATGCGTCGTAATCAAGCAACTGTTTCTCATCGTCGAACCGTGGCAGCCCTAATCTTCCAGTCTGGTCGTGTGGTTCTCACCGGGGTACAACATCCGATGCAGGGGCCGAAAGAAGCCCAACGAGTAGCAAGTCGACTTCAGCAAGCACTATCTACAACCAACAGTGAGGGGGCGGCCCTTGGTGTCTATGCTTATCGAGTTGTCAACTTGGTCGGCGCCCACACAATGCCCCATCGACTGGCCATTGAACGATTTGTGATGGTCCCAACAAATCATAGACAGAATTTTCACCATATTCATTATGACCCCACCATATTTCCCGCCCTTCGTTGCAAACTATCCATAGATCCCGGTGTGGATGCCTCCTGCCTCGTTTACATTTCAGGTAAACTTATTGTGACCGGAGTCAGAACCATTCAACATGTGAACTTTGCCCTAAAATACCTTCAAATTGTATTTTCACAATTTTCCCGAGAATAAAACACTAATAGGATCAGACACAATGTCTACAATTGCAACAGGGGTTGTTCTGATCATCATCACCCACATATTCTGCCTCTTCATCTCCTTCTTTTGCAGGCTGTCTCTTCATCGTCATAATTATCGTTCTTGTCTTCTACCCCATCCTCCTCCTCTTCGTCTTCCCATTCGCCCTCAGCGCTGGTCTCATTGGCTGCTGGCGCCTCCATCGCTGCTCGTGGGCGACGTCTATTTTCACCACCACCACCACCGTTGTGTTGATCATTCTGCACCTCCTCATTTGCGTCCTCCGATGGCAAAAGCCAGCAATTGGAAACGGTCCAATCATACTCGCCATAGCT
The DNA here is from genome assembly GCA_001026735.1 of Rotylenchulus reniformis. Taxonomy (NCBI): domain Eukaryota; kingdom Metazoa; phylum Nematoda; class Chromadorea; order Rhabditida; family Hoplolaimidae; genus Rotylenchulus; species Rotylenchulus reniformis. The sequence continues at coordinate 26,152 of LDKF01000006.1, forward strand.
GGTGTTCATTGCCTCCTACGTGTTTTTATGGTGGCAAATATCATTCGAAGTGAGGAGGTTACCTTCACATTCACTCTGACCACAACGCTTTGGTCCAGCTTAAGCTCCAGCATAGTGTCGATAGCCTTTCCATCCATGGTGGTCAGCTGTTGCGCGTTCAGTCCGAGAAATTTTTCGGCCCACCAATTGAACATTGTGGCTGATTGCACGCGGGTTTCATCTCGAAGATCCTGCAGTTCCACACGCAAGTACATTTGGACCACCGGGATCTTCGCAACTTGACCACAACTCGGACACGAATTGTCCTCATCCAGCTTGCGACGGCAGAAGACACCTTTGTTGCGTCGCGGACAGGCCTTTAATTTCTTATATAGATAATAATAATGATGATGACAGATGAAAACATGCATTGTAAGTCTTGAATCTGAGGTCCACAAGTTTCGCCGATATGACAAAGGTGCCGCTGTTGTTCCATTCCAGGACGTCGCCAACATGTTTCGTCTTGGTCGGCGGTTCTTCCTGGTTCTTGTTGCTCCCACCGGATCCAAGTTGAAAACGGCTTACGCTCATGTTAAATGAACTGATAATGATGATGGGGTGAAAATAAGACTAAAAGAAAGGGAACTGAGAATTGAGATATCAAAGTGGTAAATAATGAAAAAGGACGCGTCTCCGCTCCTTTTATATGACAATTGATTGGAGTAAGATGGAAAGATTCAATATTTATGCACATATCCTGTTTTTCTTATGTTCATCATTGATTTCCGCCGTCGCCATTATCATCAATTCTTTCTGCTGCTTGCTGTCGGTAACCAAATGGCAATGTTTCCATCCCCGGTCTTATGCGGCCCTTCTCATAGTGCGGCCTGTAATTTTTGTGCGCTTGATAGGTGTAGAGATCAGACACCGGTGTCCGCCCAATTTGCGGGAATGGGACGTGTATGGAGGAGTCGTTGCCAGGGAACACAAATACATCATCATCGGCGTTAAAATTGTCCAATGCGGGGTCCCTAAAAACGGTAACAAAATCTTTCATCCTAATATCCTTACATTTGTCCGTCAATATCATAGTGTTCCAAAACTATGGCCTTCACTGAATCGAAATTTAATAGTTGGTGATTTGCATAGGAAAGACGAAAGCTGCGTATCTTCAAATCCGCCTTAACATCATCATCGTTATCACCATTCCTGTTGCGCCGCTTTTTATGCTTTTTCCCATAGTTTTTAGGACCACCAGCAAAAAATTCAAAAATGTGACGCTCGGGCAGTTCTCGTTTCATTTGTCCCAATGCCTCGCCTTCTGGCACATGGGGTTGGCCTGGCTTCGCCACATAATAAATGGAATCGGTATCTGTAATGAATTCGAACGTTTTTGAGTGTTGCGACAACTATCAACTCACCGCAATAAAGAATTTTGTGCCCAAGTTGTTCAACTTGCTCCATGTAACTGTACAGATGAAGGCGCGCATAGGAAGTCACAAAAATTGCCACAGGCAGACAGTTGGTCGAAGGAGCATCGGCAAACTCTGGCTTTTTACGAACCACAACACGATCCATATGCGCTGAGACATGATGGAAGTCCATAATGTCCAGGGATGTGTCCTCCAACAGGTCGTGGAATTCCGCTGGTGTTCGAGTGTAACGCACTTCAGTGCCACCGACCCTTTGCGCAAGTTTCCCCCAAAGTGAATTAGCCAAAAGTTTCTAAAAATTGATGATTGGATTTACACCGAGTTATAATTCATCTTACTGCAACCAGACGTAGTCCAGGATTTTTGTTTATTTTGGTTGCATCAAGTTGGATCCCCTCTACCCGGTGAAAATCTTCGATGTAGGCATTCCGCTGTTCTTCCGTTTCACATCCCTCCGGCCATCCAGATGCTTGTTGTTTGAGTCCAACAAAGGTGTTCACGTATTCACGAAAAAGATCATCTGCCCATTCGTCATAATGCCATACCTGTTAGATACATTTTTTTGAAGAAAATTGATGATGTTTTCTTACTTCAAACAAATCCGTAACGGTGTATCCAAGCTCCAAAGCTTTGTTAAGTTCCACGTGTGTGTATCTGATAAAATTGCCGAGTGAAAAAAAAAGAGCCACAATCACTGACCCTGTAACCCATGAACGTTGTTGGTCTGTGTGGCGACATGGGCGTTGTTGCCGGTTATCAGCACAACGGGCACACAATGGGAATGTTAACCGGCCATCCATTGTGCGATAGCCAAGCAGGGGGATTCTTAGGGGACGAACAGTTGGATCTGGTGGTAACACTCTGACAAGGAGCAATCCTTTAAAGGTGTTCGCCTCCGGATGGGTCCATGGAAGTGGAGAAGTTGGTGGTTGTAAAAGTGTTTCCCGAGTCAGCACTCGGGGGTTTCCGATCGGAAATGCAAATACCTTCATCACAAAAGGATAGAGGCTTACCTAAAGGTTAAAATGAAAATTTGTAAGGCAATGTGGCACCTACAATATCAATAGCTATGATTTCCTCATCCCCTTGGCAAAGATAATGCAACACAAAAGGTTCCGTTCGTCCACCTCTAAGCGCATCTTCTCTCGGGTCCAGAGGTCGGGCAATAAACGCCTCGTTGTACAGTCGGCGTAGTTCCGGATCGATACGGAGACTCCTCTTAAAATCGCAGGCCCAAACCACATGCAATTCATAACCGTGGACATGTTCTAGCTCCCACAGTCTACGTTGGGTTTGCTCATAGAGTTGTTCGGCAGTTCTACCATTTGCGAGTTTCTGTTGACGATTGTGGGTATAACATTTAGGGCAACCTTTTAGAAAAACGCATTATACCCAAACGGCGATGATATTAAAAAAATTACCATGGTAAAAGCATCCCATGTATTCGATTGCCAACGGGCGCTGTGTTGGACCGCGCTGAACAAGCCCATCCAGTCGATAGCCGCTATCTTCAACATGTGCTTCACCAACTGACCATTGAGCACATCGGACAAAGACTCCCGGATTCATCAGTTCATAAAGTCGAATGTAGCGTGCGGACTCAGCGGATGCTCTTCTTCCTCTCAAATATCCGCCTTCTGGTGAATTGACCAGTTTGTTTGGTTGCAGAAAGCAATGCCGCAAGGTTGCCAGTGCAAGTCCGGCGCCGGTTGAACCCACCAAGAAAGGATCCATGCCTCCAGTGTTTTCCGCAATCAATTTTTGAAAACGAATGACGCTTTCGCGCAAAATGGCCACATCATTGATGCAGTAGAGTAGCAGTTGTTCCCGTAGTTGGAATCTTATCCCGGCCGATTCGACATTGTACCATTGCAGAAATTCCTTGCGTTTCTCCGGTTTCATATGCTCCGGTTGATATGTTTCCATCGGTGGAAGCCCGTTGATGCGTTGATGTAAATTTTCTCGTCTGATGTACAGGTAAGGAAAAAAGGGCTTCGAGGTGGCCAGCTCGGCTGGCAATCCAAACGTTTTTGGTAGAGCGTCGAGTGGGCAGAAGAAGTAGTTCAATGTGTCTTTGAAAATTATCTGACGCTGATGGTTTCCGCGCAATGTCATTGAGTAGATTTTTAGGCCAGTGGTGCAAATACGTTTCGGTGGTAAATTTCTTCTATGCAGTGCTTCCAGAATTAAATGCATGTCGTATTTTCCCCCGTTGTGCGACAGGCAAAATGTTAGAATGCCCTGTGGTCCGCTGCGGACAAGAAAATCCAAAAAACCGTCAATCGGATCGGCCTCCGGCTGATCGAAACTGTGAAAGAACATCCTCCTCGGATTATACTCCATCAGATGCACATCTTCATCGTCGCCGGGCACATTTCGAAATGGTGGTGAGCATAATCTGCGTCCTGTTGGTCCGGTTGGAAATCCGCAAACACACCCGTTAGCACGCTGACCAGCCCCGTCATGAACGGTTATCCCCTCGCGAATGCATCGCTCGCAAATCACCTCTGCCACAATCAACATAGGTACATGTTTTTGTGCAACCACGCCACTGCTTAGCCGCATTGGAAGATCCTGTGAGGTCTCTGCGTCAAAAATACATAGGCGTACTGGACGGTATTGTTCATTGCTGTCTTCACCTTCACCATCATCGTCGTCGTCTTCGTTGTCGTTATTGTCTTCAGCATCAGGATTTTGATGAGGACGGCGGCGTCGCCGCGCACGATTGATATCCGCCTCGCTCAACGGTTGTATGAAGCATGGTTGATCCGCAGTGTGTTGGGCTTGGCATTCATTGCAAAATTGTTGCTGATTTGGTTGTTGTTGTTGCTGCGTCTGTCTGGTTCTACAATCATGTTGAGGCTGAGTTGCATATTGTATACATCCACATTGCTGGCACATTCGTCTCCATTCACAGATGGATTGAAAAGGGCGACGACCACGACCATCCAACGGTTCTGGTGTTCGATTTGTCAGATGATAGTCGTAACAGTTCTGATTTGGGAACACAAAGAGACACTGATCACAGAATTTGGTATTGTTTCTCCCGTCCGGTGTTCGGTGGATTTGACAAGGATAATCGGCGGGGCCAAAACGGAAACACAGCCTGCACACGGCAAGACATTCAGTTGGATGATACCATCGTGTTACCCGTCGTTCGCAATCAACACAATAATTACTGGCACGAAAGAGCTGTTGTATGCGGCCAATATAGTTGTAGTGCTGATTCTCCAGTAAAAGGCACAAATTGAACCGACTACCGCGCCTAGCACCTTTGTACACAATGCGCCATTGTTGCTCCTTCTCGAACACACAGAGACGAATTTGTCCAACTCCATATTCTTGTTCGATCCATGTTTGTAATTTGTGCACATCTTCCAGGGTGTACAGATGTTTATCTCGCGGTATTCCTGCCCTCCTTAGCAAATGGCGAGCTTCTGGTGCGTGGAGTGTTTGCCGGCGTGCAAAGGCCCTGAACTCTTGCAGACCGCAACCTCCGGGTTGTTGAGAACCCCAATCGTGAAGTCCTATCATCACAGCTCTTGCCAGGCACCACCGATCTCCGGGATTGTTGATGCGGACCAACGATTGGACCGGGTGTGTTACACTATGCTCTGTGTTCAAATCACATCCTCCTAAACTGCAAACATGCCTTTTTGATTCCCTCCCTCTTATTACCTCCATGTTGTTCACCATCATCCGTACGATTCGCACTTATTGGCCACACTGCAAGCACCTTTGTCACTGTTGATCCCTCCAAAAAGTCAATGCCCGCGGCCGATTGATCATTCAATCGTTGTATAAAATCTGCTATTGCATGCGGATTGTTTTGTTCCGGGGGGCGCAGGGGTATGGTGAATGGGTTCTCAAAAGTTGGTGGTTGTAACTGAAGTCCAATCAAAGAGGGGCGTGGTCGGCCATCCAAAACTCTTGCAAACAATTGCTCGACCAGTTGCACCAACACCAAATCGGGCCTTGCCGCCTCTTCCAGAGGTGTGAATCGCACCTGAGCAATTTCACCTCTGGTATTTCGCGGTCTGTTCCGCATTTCCTGCACACTTTCTATTGCGAATAATGGTGGTTGTGATGAAGAAGGGCGGGGTGCGGAAGAAGATGTCATTGCCTATGTAGGAGAGAATAAATTTCAGAAGAGGAATTATTATGTGATTAAAAGTTTGACCATAGACCGGTGTTATTTCCAACAATGAAAATCTATATTATAAATAAATGCCACAAAAGAGAGCCCTAATTTGCATTATTCAAGGTAACGCCGTTATTTTCACAAAATATACCAATGAGACCCCTACTCTCACAAAATGTAACAATGAGACCCCTATTTAAACAATATGTAAAAATGGGACCCCTATTTCACGGAATATAACAACAAAAGAGCAATTAGACCCCTAAATGTTGAGACCCTTACAACAAAATTATTTTATGCATGTGCCACAACATTAAGAAACATTTTGGTTACAAAATGGACATCTCTTTCTAGTCATAAGCCACTTTTTGGCACATTGGTGATGGAAAAAATGATCACAGGGGAGTATGGTGCCTGTTAAAGAGCCCAATCGGTATTTCCCTCCACAAATGGAACATGAATTGTCTTCCCCATTAGCGTCCTTAATATGTGGGGCCCCTATTTCGATCACGGGCAAAACGTAATCGATGAGTGTCGAATCGATCCCAAGCCGAACACCATTCTCATCAATTTCATGGTTTGTGAATTCGGGAGTTGGCGGTGGCTCATATTCCGCTGTGTTTCGACGTCTCACTGGTGACCGATTACGTACAGGAGGAGAAATCGGGCGGGGTGGCGGTGGGAGCGGTGCCGTGTTGCCCCGTGAGTTAGACGGAACAGGTGAAGAGCGTGCGGGGGGTCGCCCGCCGCGGTTTTGCCGACGCTGCGTTGGCGGGACCGGTTCCGTGTTTACCGGTGAGTTAGATGGGACAGGTGTGGATGGTGGACCAGAGATGGGAGAACGACTTCGGCTGGCATTGACACGACGACGACGGGCTCTACTGGCCTAAGAGAGAGATACCCATTCTTTTTTTTTGCGCAAAAATGATTTTATTCGTAAAAACTAGACTATGAGCATTATAATTTTTCATGTAGGATCTGATCAAACCGAATCTTGACGGTTTCCATCGCCAGCAACACCACCATTTGCAACACCGTTGTTGCGTCGCCCCGTTCCTCGACGTGCCCCTCCACCAGTTTGCTGGCGAACCTGTTGGGTGATAATTGTTTAGACAAAAAAATCTTTGTGACCAATCCAAATTTACCTGTGCAGGTTGTTGTTGTTGTTGTTCGGTGGCGGCCGAACTTCTACGCTGTGGTGGACATGCCAAAAACTAAACATGTAAGTTACAGTCAGGAATTTTCTTTTTTTCCAATGGATAATTACCTGATCCAATTGTTGTTGCAGGTTTGATGCAGATACATCTCCACCGGTTCCAGCACGTTGCACAAGAAACTAAATATTAAGTTCCATCAAAGAATTTTCATTTTTCTATCTGTATAATTACCTGATCCATTTGTTGCTGCAAGGTCGCATGCCCGCTGCTAGTGCCGGCACTTTGTTGTTGTTGTTGTTGTTGTTGTTGCGGTGTTGCGGAAGCTTGGGTGGCCGGCGGCATAATCGCAAGTTGTTGATTTGGTGGTTGTATTGCGACAACTGGCCGAGCCCTATCTCCAATTGGTCTGGTCTGTTGCTGAGAGAATACATTTTTTCTGATTAATATACGAGGTTTCACCTGCTGTTGCTGCTGCTCCTGAGTTTCCCCTAGCTCGGTAGAAGTCGGTGGGTGGTAGAAAGGGTTGGCCTGAAAATAGAAAAAATCATATATTTGAACAAGCATCCAAAATTGAAGCAAACGGTGAACACAGCGGCAATGGGTCCGGTCTGGAATTTAGATTTTAGCTAAAATTCCTCCACCTGGCCCCACCCCCAATTTACCCGCATAAGGTGGACCTCTGATCCAAGGGTATAGACGAAAGTGAACTTGACGTCCACGTCGCTACGCTTCGGCGGCTTCACTTTCAGCTTGCAGAAGCGGTACGTCCAACCAATCCGTAGTTGGGAGAGGAGTTTCGCCCGGTCCTCCTCAATATTTGCATGCCCACCTCCCCACGCCGCAATGTGAAGGCGGGTAAACCTCTGATTATAGACGATTGTGTTGCAGATGGGCCGGATGGTGCCTCCCTCAACCGTCACAAAACTCGTTTGGGTGTCGTACACAGTCATTGTGATGCCCCTTGATGGGAACATTAATTTGAGTATATGATAATAACAGGCCTATAATAGCGGTTTAAAAAACGAACTACTTACGGCACATTATCTTCCAGACGCCATTCCCTCAGCAAATATTCCGAACATGTGGTGCCATCCGGCAGCAATTGTTCAGCCCAACTGCTGCTGCCGCTTGTCACTAGCACATTGTTTGGTGATGGGTCAATCTGTTGTTGTTGTTGTTCGGCGGGGACTGGGTTGACCGGTTGTGGGGGAAGGGCAACGTGATACGCCTCTACACGCATGGGTGGTGGTGATTGTGGGGCCGGTTGGGTGGGGGGAGCAGGGAGAGCAAGTTGGTAGCTCCCGAAACCCTAAACTCCAAAACCTTAAAATGTACCCTTTCTTTTCCCCAAAAAAGAATTGACCTGCTGAGATGCTTGCGGCGGAGGCAAAGTCGCAAATCCGAAAACGGGTGGGAGAAGCTGAGCAGGTGGTGGCGGCAATCCATAAACAAAGTTGACCGGTGTTTGGGCAGATTGGGCCGGTTGTGGCGGTGCAAATCCAAAAAGCGGCGCAAATCCGGGTGGAGGAAAATGGGACACCACTCCGGTTGGTTGTTGCGGTTGTGGGGGTGGAAATCCGATCGACAGAAGATTGGGGGCGATTCCGGATGGTTGTTGCAGTTGCGGCGCAAATCCAGGCGGCAGAGGATTGGTGACCACCCCAGCTGGTTGATATTGTTGCGGCAGCGCAAATCCGGGTGGCAGAAGGCTGGTGACCAGTCCAGGTGTTTGTTGCGGTTGCAGCAGCGCAAATCCGGAAGATGGGACAAATGCGGCAAGCGGTGGCGGAACTGAGTTGTTGTTGTTGTTGTTATTGGCGTTGAAACCGTACATTTTTCAGGTTAGTTGGTTGCGCGAGAAAATTTTTTGATTGCTAAAAACAAATTATTGTTGTTATACATTATCACTATGAAACGCTTAAACATTAGGAGTAACTAGCGGATAAAACTGAATGTCACGAACAAAAATGATTAATGGTGATCATTTCATCCCTTAAATATGCCGGATGTGTGTTAATGTTGTTCCGATGGGCATTCATGTAAAAAACGAAAAATATTGTAAAACGGAACAATCCGCATACAGAGAGAAAAATTCCATTTCTCTGTCCTTCTTTAATCTGCGAGAGATTATACCCTCCCCCTCCCCATTTCCGATCCATTTGTCCATAAGATCGTTGTCGGGGCCGGCCCCGTTAACATGTGAATGCTACAAAACTTTGTGAGATCAAGCAACCATATATACATACACAAAAATTCTGTTTCTCTGTTCTTTAGTCGGACATGTACCCCCCTTTCCGATCCATTTGTCCGTAAGATCTTTGTCGGGGCCGGCCCCGTTGTCATGTGAAGTGCCGTGATTCCGCTTCTCATTCCTTCAGTTAACCCCCCTCCCCACCACCTTCTATTTCCGTCCCGTTTCATTTGATCTTCCATTCGATTACCAGAAAGTCGGGGCCGGCCCCGTTGTCATGTGAAGTGCCGTGATTCCGCTTCTCATTCCTTCAGTTAACCCCCCNGGAACAACTCTGGCAAATCATTCCGATTGACCGAGATTCCGATTCCGACCTACCTACCTATCTATCTACTTAATATTTAAAAAACCTAATATTGATATAGGGTTGCACTTTTATAAATCTTATTACCAAATATTAATGCTGAGCGTCCTATGTCAAAATTCACAATATAGTTCATTGAAAGTTGCATTGAGACGGGCTGGGCCATATTAACTAAAGAAGGGTGCGCGACCAAGCGTTTAATGATCCAAAACGATTTGGGATAGATATTTTATGCGCAGCCTATAATCATTACAATTTATACTAGGAACTGCCATCATAGTATATTGTTATGAAAATAATACAATAGACCTTATTGTAGAACCTACATATTACAATTTATATAAAATACTTTGCTAAATCATACACACTGTATACATCATAACTTGAGACACATGTAAATTCCAATTTCGTCCATCTTCCACGCCTTATACTGCTCATAGCTTCAGTAGATGCCTCTTTTCCTGTATATGGTTTAAAAAAATATATTTGTCTAAAAACAGATTCAAGATTTCTAAAAATAGATTCTTGACTTTATTTTTGAATGGTAAATAAGTACAATGTTTTAAAATAAATATTTTAATACATATAAAACGTTTTTTTCTGTCAATAAAAAGTTTATTAATTGAAAATTATATTAAAAATCAAACTTTGTTCCGTTCCAAGGGTTATATTCTTTATATTTTTTCTATTCTTGAATATGATGATTGATGATTTATTACTAAACAATCCCCCAATCGGGGCTGGTAATAAATGAACCCTGGTAACAAAATCTATGATAGCAACCATTAGTCATTTGCCCATAAGTTAAGTTACCAATAACCAATGGTAAGTGTAGTAAAAGAAGTTGGTAAGGTTACCAGCGTTTTTACCAGAGCTTCCTTTGAAAAAGTAACCATAGGTAGGAAAAATTACCAGAGCTTTCAAATTTCATCTTTCTCCCTCCTTCCTCCTCTGAAAATTTATAGATTTTGGATCAAAAAACAAGTTTTTATAGTTTTTAAGTTACTCGCCGATTTTTGGAGTGGATTTTCTTTGGAATGGAAAATTTTTAAAAAATTCATTTCGTCATAATTTTAGCTAAATTTAGTAGAAAAGGAAAGAAAACATGACATTCTATAAGTTAAAATTAATTTTCATGACTTTAAAATTTTTCTCGATTTTTTCTGAATTTTTTAAAGGCTAAATTACCTGGTTACCAGAGCTCAAGCCATGGTTGCACTTCGTAAGGGAAAGCTATGGTAAATCAACCATTGGTTACATTCATTTAGTACCAGGTCAAATTTAAACCAATGGTCAGTAGTAACTTACCCTATGGTTCCCTCCCTGGTAAAAACACAGGTAACTTCATTTATTAAGGAACCCTGGTTAAAATGACCTTTGGTAAGCAATTTTACCAGTGACAAGGGTTCATTATTATTACAATAAGTATTACCTAACAAGAAGATATGCTAGACTAAAAGTTAACTTACAGTCGTTGGTTCACCAGTACGTACGAATCAAAATCGACCGCAAAACATATGCCAACAATAATTATAGCCATAATGATCAGTAAAAGTGAGAAATTTAAGTGCAATTCGGACATTTTCATATTTCATACGCCTGACGATTCTGGTGGTCCATCATTATTCTTTTACCAAGAGCCATAAATTGCAAGAAAAATTACGCCAATTTTAATTTTTTCATAAATTAATCGAAATTGTAAGGAATTCGCCTAATTCTAATCGATCAAATGAATGGAGAATGGCAAAGGAAATTGATCAGAGGTCATATGAACGGGGAAGTTGTTGGAATTTGATTAAAATATTAAATGGGACCAGTTTTTGCTCAAAAATTACTAATAATTTTATAGAATGTATTTTTTGGGGGGAAGTACCTGCAGGTGATAAAAATTGTATACATAAGTAGTCTAAAATTTTGCATATATTTTTATTTTCCTTTTTAAAAATATGCCTCCACATCTTCAGTCGATTGTTCATTTTTGTTCAAAAAATAACTATTTGACCACATTGCATTAAATAACAGAAACATAGATTCTAATATAAGTAATAATATGATCTAAATACTTCCTCATTATATCTTCGCAAGTTTTTTGCAATATATTTGATAGAAGCTGGAAAAGTTTTACATAAGAATATACAGTGGGGTGCATATGTTTAGGCGCGCTGGCCGCGTAAACAAAGAACGATCGGTAAAATGAAAACAATGAGAGATAAAAGAATAAAGTTTTGGCCTTTTTAGTAGCCCTATGGGTTGTCATTCCAATGACTCCAAAATCGGTTCCCATTCCCTTGTCTGCCCATCAAAGTCCCTAGTCCCAATTCGGCCACCCCCAAATTCAGTGGTGCATATGTTTAGTCGCGGAACTTTATTCAATAAACAAAATGTAATACAGGAAAAGAAAAAATCTGAAAAAATTCATGCAAACTCATATAGGCTAGATGATCAAAAAATGCTATAAAAACAACCTGCTCAATTGTTTCATTCATGGAGTTCTGGGTACCCCCAAAATGGCTTGTAAAATGGGGGTTTCGAAAGTCGAAAAAATTTTCGACATGAAAACAAAGGTGTCGAATTTTTGTTTTTAGCTGATTATAATGCCCACACAATGGCCTCCAAAAACGCCTTTTATCTCAATCCGCTAAAGACATTCATCGAGGAGATACAAGTCTACCAATTTCAGGTGCCAAAAATTTCCATTGAAAATACGGTATTTTTGGGAATTTTAAAATTGATCATCCTTTATCTCCTCGAAGAGTGTCTTTAGCGGGTTGAGATAAAAGGCGTTTTTGGAGCCCACACAATGGCCTCCAAAAACGCCTTTTATCTCAATCCGCTAAAGACATTCATCGAGGAGATACAAGTCTACCAATTTCAGGTGCCAAAAATTTCCATTGAAAATACGGTATTTTTGGGAATTTTAAAATTGATCATCCTTTATCTCCTCGAAGAGTGTCTTTAGCGGGTTGAGATAAAAGGCGTTTTTGGAGGCCATTGTGTGGGCATTATAATCAGCTAAAAACAAAAATTCGACACCTTTGTTTTCATGTCGAAAATTTTTTCGACTTTCGAAACCCCCATTTTACAAGCCATTTTGGGGGTACCCAGAACTCCATGAATGAAACAATTGAGCAGGTTGTTTTTATAGCATTTTTTGATCATCTAGCCTATATGAGTTTGCATGAATTTTTTCAGATTTTTTCTTTTCCTGTATTACATTTTGTTTATTGAATAAAGTTCCGCGACTAAACATATGCACCACTGAATTTGGGGGTGATCGATTTCGAACCGGGAGTGTTTTAGTTTGAGAAGAGCCAGAGTAATGAATATGATGTCAATGGATAAGCAACATGTAAAGCTATAAGAAACACCCAAACTCTTTTATCCCATCTTCCTTTGTTTTCATTTTATCGGTCATCTTTTGCGCAAACAGGTAGCGCGACTAAACATATGCACCCCACTGTATTAATTATTTATTTTGACAACACCGTGGCATAAAATGTCTATCAGATCACCTCGATGATCTATTTCTATAGGCCATATAAGTATATATTTTTATTCATCATTTTGTTCATTTTCATCTAATTTCAAAAACCCATTGGTGGGCCCATTCCGCCACCCATACCGCCGCCATAGGATCCATAGCCACCTAGAAGACAATTATAATTTATATATGAAAAAGAATCCATTTAGGTAATTTATTAGGACAATGACATGTGCAGGTTTGAGAAAATTTTTATACCAAAAGTTTAAGGGATGTTGTGGGATGCTAGAGCATATAGTAAAAGAACGTATTTTAATGTATAGATTTGATGTGATATATTTAAGATGTATTTAAGATATATTTAAGAGTTAAGACCAGTGTAAATTTTTTTGTATTAAGTTTTATCGAACTGATGTTTATCTAGTTGTTGAGGAATATTAGATTATACTTATTAATATAAATATCCCGTAAAATTTCTAACTAATAAAACTTTTATATTGATTATGGGATTTGAAAAAAACTTTTGATCTTATTTGGGCCAAATTTCTACTCATATTTAATGAAAGAAACAGAACAATTTTTTGAGGGTGGAGGATTAGAAAAATTTATGATTAAAAAATCAGAAATTTTATTATTTTAAGGTGTTTGCAAACTAAAAATGCGGTCTCTATAGATAAATTAAACTTACGGCGTGAGCGAGCCGGGGGCTTG
>LDKF01000006.1:39697-118623 GCA_001026735.1 Rotylenchulus reniformis
TTGAGATAAAAGGCGTTTTTGGAGCCCACACAATGGCCTCCAAAAACGCCTTTTATCTCAATCCGCTAAAGACATTCATCGAGGAGATACAAGTCTACCAATTTCAGGTGCCAAAAATTTCCATTGAAAATACGGTATTTTTGGGAATTTTAAAATTGATCATCCTTTATCTCCTCGAAGAGTGTCTTTAGCGGGTTGAGATAAAAGGCGTTTTTGGAGGCCATTGTGTGGGCATTATAATCAGCTAAAAACAAAAATTCGACACCTTTGTTTTCATGTCGAAAATTTTTTCGACTTTCGAAACCCCCATTTTACAAGCCATTTTGGGGGTACCCAGAACTCCATGAATGAAACAATTGAGCAGGTTGTTTTTATAGCATTTTTTGATCATCTAGCCTATATGAGTTTGCATGAATTTTTTCAGATTTTTTCTTTTCCTGTATTACATTTTGTTTATTGAATAAAGTTCCGCGACTAAACATATGCACCACTGAATTTGGGGGTGATCGATTTCGAACCGGGAGTGTTTTAGTTTGAGAAGAGCCAGAGTAATGAATATGATGTCAATGGATAAGCAACATGTAAAGCTATAAGAAACACCCAAACTCTTTTATCCCATCTTCCTTTGTTTTCATTTTATCGGTCATCTTTTGCGCAAACAGGTAGCGCGACTAAACATATGCACCCCACTGTATTAATTATTTATTTTGACAACACCGTGGCATAAAATGTCTATCAGATCACCTCGATGATCTATTTCTATAGGCCATATAAGTATATATTTTTATTCATCATTTTGTTCATTTTCATCTAATTTCAAAAACCCATTGGTGGGCCCATTCCGCCACCCATACCGCCGCCATAGGATCCATAGCCACCTAGAAGACAATTATAATTTATATATGAAAAAGAATCCATTTAGGTAATTTATTAGGACAATGACATGTGCAGGTTTGAGAAAATTTTTATACCAAAAGTTTAAGGGATGTTGTGGGATGCTAGAGCATATAGTAAAAGAACGTATTTTAATGTATAGATTTGATGTGATATATTTAAGATGTATTTAAGATATATTTAAGAGTTAAGACCAGTGTAAATTTTTTTGTATTAAGTTTTATCGAACTGATGTTTATCTAGTTGTTGAGGAATATTAGATTATACTTATTAATATAAATATCCCGTAAAATTTCTAACTAATAAAACTTTTATATTGATTATGGGATTTGAAAAAAACTTTTGATCTTATTTGGGCCAAATTTCTACTCATATTTAATGAAAGAAACAGAACAATTTTTTGAGGGTGGAGGATTAGAAAAATTTATGATTAAAAAATCAGAAATTTTATTATTTTAAGGTGTTTGCAAACTAAAAATGCGGTCTCTATAGATAAATTAAACTTACGGCGTGAGCGAGCCGGGGGCTTGGCTTCGATTTCGGAATTTTCGGTTCTGCTTCGTCGCCTCCCTCATCGCCTCCCTCATTTTCCTTTTCATCCTCAGCAGCATTCATAACATTCATGGCCAACAAGCTGATCAACAGCAGAAGGGTCAGCAAACGCAGCGGGGACATCCTTGCTGATCACTTTTCTGTTATGATCTGATCAATGTTAGGATTTTTTAGTTTTATAGATTGAATATGGGCTTTTTAGAGATATACGAAAAAAAGATTTGTAAAACTTGGTAAAAAATTAATACTTTTTTGAATTTAACGGAGTAAAGGATGCATTTTTCCAAGAAATTTTATGCCTAAGCTATATAAAAAAGGTCATCAACTTTTAGCTTAATAGTTTTTAGTCAAATAAACACTAAAAATATGGATTAAAACAAGTAATATTAGCTCTGAATACCGTATTCTCTCTAATAGAAGGGGCCCCTTCTATTGTTTCAACCTCCTCCAAGGGGGCCCCTTCTATTAGAGAGGCCTCTTCAATTAGAGAGGCCCCTTCTATTTTTCAAAAGTTAAAATTTTTTAATTGTGTTAGCAAAAGATTAAAAGTGATTGCTGCTATTGATGTAATCAACATCATTTTTTTCTAGATTCTTTCAAAAATATTTTTATATCTTCAAAATACATATGATTAATTTTTGATAAATACCTAAAAAGTATGACATTATGATGTCATATGACCATCATATGGGCTTATATGCTAAAAAAGGTGTTGTTTACCCGACCCTAAAACCCGTTTGCTAAAAAAACGGTGCTATTACCCCCGATTTACCCTGATTTCGGGTTAAACAGCATATTTTCCATCTTTTAATATAAAAATTTTACCCCGATTTCTGGGTAAATAAAACTTTTATCATATAGGCCATGATGGCTTCGGAAATGGCACATCACCATTAAAGGGCCCCTTCAATTAGAGAGGCCTCTTCAATTGGAGAGGCCCCTTCTATTAGAGAGGTCCCTTCAATTAGAGAGGCCTTTCTATTAGAGAGAATACGGTATGTCAGAATTGGTTATTTCCATGATATGACTTTTCGGCCTGTTCTGATCAGTTCCGCATTTTTGATCATTTTACATTTTTCTGAGCTTTATCAGGGCGATTTTCCAAGGTCATTTTCCTTTTGGGGGACGATGATCTCATCAAAAACTGATTAAACTTAAAATAGGTGTAATATCTCTAATAACTCAAGGACAAAATTGCACAACAATTTGATAAAATGAAATAAAATTATTTATATTATACTGGGTGGAATAAACAATTTTACAAAATATCTTCAGATTAGAGATCAACAAATTAAGGATTATATCGAATAAAAATTCATTAATATGTTAATAAAAAGCATTAATAAATATTATGCATTATGATTTTTTGATATTGTAAATGGTGTGTGTATTAATTGTTATTTTCCTCAAAATATTTAATTTGCGATTTTAAGCCATCCTTCTAGTTTTAATTTATGCCTATGAAGTCTTTTGGAAAATATGCCCAAAATATGGACAACATAAGATTATTAAAAATCCCGTCAGAATGCTCAAAACAGGCGAAAATGCTTTATCAATCTTCAAGTTATTATGGTTTTGCAAAAATGATATACCTAATTCGAATCTCATTTAAAAATTGATATTTGATATTATGTATCATGTTTTTTCAATTTAATTGGTGCAAAAGAAATAATTTAGATAGTTTCACAAAAAATAGTAACTGACAAATAAAAAATGCGGTTATTTTATTTTTTCAAAAAAATAAAAATCTATATATCGTGACGAGAGACCATTGACTAATCTACACTCATATCTGTTTTTTGGCAATTTTTTACATATGATACTGATCTAAATACAGTAAACAGGAAATGAGATATAAAATTTATATTCTCTCCGTTTTCTTCTGTTCATATCATACAAATCGATCTGTTCCCTTAAACGGCATTAACTCGTTTTATGTCTTTATTTGATTCGATAATGTTTAAAATGTGTTCTACATGGCATAATAGGATAATTTTTCGATATATTCGCTATGGATCATTATATCAGCCATGAATAGAAGCCATCAGCGTATATTCCCCCGTCTATTTCCTGCCCCATGGTCCTCCTCCTCCGCCCCATGGGCCTCCGCCTCCGCCTCCATAGTATCCGCCTAAAGGTGATTAAATGGCATAAATATATTTTAGTTACGGTACCTATATAAAGGTTAATAATACAAGCCTCTTAATTTGATTATAATCCATAAAAGTATAGAGTAATTAAAAATTTAACGGTAATATATGAAGATAAATAAAAGTAAATAGCATAAAAATGGCACTATATCCTATATCTCATCATAAGTTGGAATATTTATTAGCAAATTTTTTTTTCTGACCAATCCCCGAATTTCGACTTTTCGCCAAAATTTCCCCGAAATTTCTCTTTTTCACCAATAATCGGCTCTCCTTCGTCATCATCAGAGTATCATAATTAGAGCTGCTCGAGACTCTCGGCCTAGACTCCCGAGTCGAGATTTTCTCGGTTTTTTTTACTCTCGTTCTCGGTCTCGTTTCTCGGATGGTGATTCTCGGAAAACGAGACATTTTTACACTGGATATTCTGGGATTTTTTCCGAAATCTGAAAAAAATATGAACATATTTCATATTTCTTAAGGAAGTAACCTAAAAATTGCAAAATTTTCTCCGGCGGCCCCTATCAGGACCGCCGCTACTCCTCAATATAGAAAAAATTATCAGCCAAAAATTTTCAAACTTCTAAAAAGACTAAAATCTGAAATTTTCTCCGCATTCCCTGATAAGCCCGTCGACACCACTTAGTAAATTTTAACTTTTTATATTAGCTTCATAAATTTTACTGCAGATCCCGCCCGACTCCACTTGCGTAAAAATTTTGGCTGTTCATATTTAAAAAATTCATTGACACTGATTTTTCTTTATTGTTTTTTTCCAATTTTGGGGTTTATTTTTATTATTCAATTTTTGAATATTGGTAACATAATAAAGGTTTTTCATGTAAGTTAAAATTTATCATTCGAAATTAATTTGTCTCTTATGTGTTTTTGTCTTATTTACAGAAGCAGCTTTTTCAAGCGAAAAATAGAAATTTCTCGATTTCTCGGTCTCGATCCCGACTCTCGAGGTCATTTCTCGGTCTCGGGTCCATTTCTCGGTCTCGAGCTCGGTTCTCGACTCTCAGAAAAATTTGACTCTCGAGCAGCTCTAATCATAATTAATAATTTTGTATTAATAATGCATTAAAATCAATTCTAAGAAATTGTAAAATAATCAAGGACACTTACGTCGGACACGAGGAGCAGCGGCGGACGGCTTCTCCTCCGGCTCGTCACCGCCTTCGCCTTCGTCGGCCCCCACCGGAGAGCCCATGCTGAAGCTGATCAGCATACCACTGATCAGAAACATCAGTGATAGAAAACGCAATAGGTTCATCTTTTTAGTTTTTGGTTCTGAAACGCAATTTTATGATTAAAATTATAGTTTTGCCAGTTTATTAATTCTTATTTTTCTTTCTGAACAATTTAAGCAAAAATTCGTTTTGCTTAAATTGTCCAGCAGTATTTATAAAATCCATATTCCAAGGATTTAAACTTCGTCTATTAATTTTACCTATGTATATTCAATATCAGAATATTTATAGTGAGTTTTCTAACATTTCAGTGGAGATCTTAGATCTTACAAGTTAGAATGTTTCATCAAAGTGAAGATTGTATGGAGAGATTTTTTATATAGGCTTATTAGAATTTCTGATGTGAGTTCTAATCTACTTTATTGAAGAGGGATTTTTCTAAGATTAGACCTATTTCAGATCACTTAAGATAGGCAATTGGAAGATTTGAGTTTTATTTGAAGAAATGGAATAGTTGATCAAAATAATTCAAGTGGTGAGTTATGAATTCTATAAACCTCATTTTGGCGTTTTATAACCCATCTAAGGATCATGGGATTTCTGAACAAAACAAACCATAAATTCCCGACAAATCCGGTTTCATGGTTGATCAACAACAAATTGTTGATAATTAGCCTTGATTTTGCTCACATCTGTTTCATTTATTCCCACACTCAAGAGTCTCAACACCCTCATTGGTGGTGGATAGGCGACAATCATAACAAAAAGTGTCCATTCACAAAAACTTTACACTCTCCGCCGAAGAGAAGGATCACCGCAATTTTGCCCAGATGAACTTTTAGCCCCACTATCTCATTTACCTCTTTATCTCTGTCAAATATGATGTCTCGATTTTCTCTCATGGCATAATGTGTCTCCCTATTCTCTCCTTTTTCTCTCTCTCTCTCATTCAGACTTTCTCTGATCAGATCACCACCTTCTGTCCGCTGGAGATTTGATCAAAACAATCTCGTCAGTCAAAACAATCTCGCCAAAAAAACTTTACGACCCCCGGGGCGATTTTTTTTGAATCTCATTTATTAATTATTAGAAATAAGAAATTGCGATGGATATGAGTGAGGACTTTGGACTTGAAAAAGGAGACAGAAAAAATGTTAGCCAAAATATTTGCTAATATGAAACATACAATCTATAAATTTATATACAAAATTTAAAAAATAATTAAGTGGTAATATTGCATACTTTAAAAATTTCATCCTTTTGTTTGGGTCGAAAATATTTTTTTCAAACAGTCAATTTCTAGTGCTCGGGGTTTTTCAAGGGAATTTTTCCACATTTACATAATTTTTCACTTGAGATCCTCACTTCATGACAAAAAGTACTTTGAATTTTTAAATAAATACATTCTTAAGGTTATGTGAACTGATGCCAAGTGTGCTTGTAATTCAATTCTGACGTTAAAAATGGATTCTATGACTTCAAAAAGGACTAAAGATAAGAATTACGCTTTTTGTTGGAAAGAATTTTTCGACCTAAATGAGAGGAGGTGACTGGAAATATGGTGAATACATGGATTATTCATATTAAAAAACACGTTATTTATTTATGCATTTTTATTTTCTATTTAAATATGTATAAATTGGACTGAATTGTGAATAAAAAAATTGATAGGCCAATGAATTGGAGTTTGCTGAGCAATAAAATTTCCGACCTTTTTTAATAACACTGGATGTTATGCATTTTTGCCAACATTTGTTTGACCAGCTTATATGTGTGTAACAGACAACAAATGAACACAAAATTGTTTATCCGTTAATCCTTTTGTTTGGCTGATGACAAAATAATGGAGGCATAATGGAATTGGTGATGCTTGTTTATCCTTGGGACGGATATCATATATAATGGGTATTTATATTTATCAATTATTACCATATTTTTCAAAACACCATTTTGTGATTGGATTTTTGAGCACTTTTACAGGAATATTTTTTGTTATAACGATTTAATCCGTGAAATGATTGATTCGATTATCCTGGTAATTGTTAATAAATTTCTGTGTCCTCAAAATTCATAAACGTTGAAAACAATCAAAAATATCTCTTTCTTACATAGCATAATTGGTCAAATGCTTTGATTGTGCTAAAACCGGGTTCTTATTAAGAAAACGACACACTGGCGTTTAAATGCCTATTTTGGCCACATAACTGGCCAAATGAAAAATACAATTATAAGAATGGGTAGGTACTAAATCAACTTCCTAACCCCGCTTAATGAAGTTCATTATACAGAGATTGAATGCTCATACATCTTTCGGGGAATTTATAGGTTTTAAGATCCCACAATGGACATCACACTTCTAATATCTCTTGCCGTCTTGGCTCTGTGTTCGTTGGCCTCGGCCCAACAATCCCGATTGGACCGGTGCTTTGACGGCACCGATTTTGTGCCCGGAGCCCAGGGCTGCATGGACGAGGCCGGAAGTTTGACCACTCAGGTAAAGTGAAGCATGCACAAATGATGATTATCAATCGAATTAATTGTTAATTAGTGCCATTTTAATTTTTTAAATAGACCAAAAAACTAAATAAGCTTATAAAAAAAATTGCATTAAGATAGTTGAGACTAAAATTAATAAATTGACCATTTTCTAGCTTTTAACTGACTAACTGATCTTGGACCGAGTACTAAAATTTATAATCATGCGTGTCAATTTTCTATAATAATTTTGTTCAGAACAGTGCAGGGACCGGCCTACCTTATTGTGAGGTCTTTTTCCCGACGGAGCCCGTGGCGGCTGATGTAGTGACAAACACACATCCTTGCTATAATCCGGGTAGAATATGTTTTTGCTATTTGTCGAAAATTAATATGTATTATATACTACAAGTATATTTTGGTACTATATATTATATGTACTGCATATGAGGGGTGATTTGTCAGCCAAAATATCCCTAAGGATCTCGGAATTGTCGCGCGGGATCTGATTCCACATGCATAATAAATGGAATTTGAAAACAACAAAAAGGTCAAATAAATAATTTGGAAAATAATTGTTTTATATTTGGTGTAAAAATATATCAAAAATGTAAAAAAATGATTCCTCAGATAACAAACAAATGGCTAACAAATGTCGTCGCAGGTGCAAAACTTGCTGTTTGCTGCCTGCTTACGGTAGTTGTGAAGGTGCGTTAAAATGTTAAAATATTTATTGTATTAATCAGATAAAAATTAGAACATTGAAATTCTAATAAATGAAAATTTATTTCGAAATATTAGTTCAACCGCATATACTCTATGTTATCACTATGATTTGCCTTATTTACTCCTCACACCTTCAGACCAAGACAAAGTTGCGGCGGACCAACCGATTGGCACAGCTCCCGTGAAATGTGATCCGGCAATGTGCGGGGTGGAAAATTTTGCTGTCAAATTGTGCCCCAAAACTTGTGGGCGATGTGTGGACTTTTTGCACAGTCGCGAGGATACAAAGTTGTGCGATGACGAAGAAACCTCCAACAATTGTCTCAATTTGAAGGTAAGTATCTATTTTGATTTGTTATAATGTTTTTAAACATTCAAAATGGAGGGTGTAATCGACTTTTTCGTATCAAAAAAATTAATCTTTGTTTGAGCACGCAACTAATATTTTTAAAAATTGAAAAATTATTCTTACGAATTTTTTTCCCTTTTTTATACCTATTTTGGTTGGAGTGTTTATATTATACCATCTACATCATAATATTATATGTTATTTATGCTGCGTACTTCTTGCACCTAATAAGGAGCTGGGTATGTGCAAGTCGCCGGATGCCATGCAGTTGTGCGCGCTGACCTGCAATGATCCGGCGGAAAACAATGTGCAGTGCGTGGAGTACACGCGCAAGGCGGCCACAAAGACAGGCGGAGGACCGAGACCGAGCGGTGCCGCGACAGAGGGTATTTTTGCTGAATATTGTTTAATATAATTGAAAATATTCGGAAAAAACTTTGAAACTTTTGGTTTAATAAAAAAAAATTTTAATTTGGAAAAAAGAGAGTAAAATTGAATTCTAATATTATGTATTTTAAAAAATAAGATTTATATAATAAAATAGAGGAATAGGACCGAATGTTACTTTTTATGGTCAAAATACATATTTTTTTAACTCTCACTTGTCAGATGGCAAAGATCAGAGCGAAGACTGCAAGGGCAACAAGAAATTTTGCCGAAATTCGGTTAAAAAATTAGGGGAAATATTTTTAAAAATAATAATAATTTTTAGGTTTACAAGGATTTGATGAAGAAATTCTGTCCAGAAACTTGTGGAACGGGCGGATGTGAGGACAATGCGGAAAAGTAAAAAATAAAAATATAAAATTAATTTATTATGTAAAACTTGGAGTAAAACTTCAGAAGAATTTTATGAGCATATTTTGAAGGAACAATCAAATTATTACAAATTTCCGATGATTTTAAAATTTAGTCATAAAATAAATCTGTGTAAATTTTAAATTTTAATGCATTTTTATTATTTATTCTATGAATTTTTATCCAATTTTAGTTGTTCTTCCTGGAAGGCGAATGGATTCTGTGAAAATGAATTTTATTCCTTGGAGACTCGCACCGACGAATGTGGGGCTACCTGCGGACTGTGTTGAAGATTTTTATGATTTTTAGGAAAACATTTTTTATTCCTACTGGTAAACAATTTAAATAAAACTGAAGAGGATAAAATAAAATGCTGAAGCATACAAAATGATGTGCACCAGATTGTGCTCTATAATTTTAATATAACTTTATAGACTCACCACTATGGTTTAATATTTTTTATTATAATTTTTAAGTGATGGTACAATAATCTCGACAATTGAAGGTTATATTTTAAAAATTTATCAAAACAGTTAAAAAAGAAATTCGGATTGTTTTTAGCAAAAAGTTATGGCCAAAACACTCTCATTTTGGCCGATCTCCAAAAGGTCACGGTATTAGCCATAAATTTTTTAATAGGCTAATCCGAATTGTCTTCTAACTTTTCACTTGTTTTGCACATTAAGTTCCTTTCTTTAGATTGCATTTTAGGTTGAACCGGTGCTATGTCGTTTCAGCGAAAAGTGCAAAAATAAAATAACATTCCCTGAAAACTTTTTTGTTAGACCTGTTAGACAAAAATATAAAAGTCAAAGTTGTGCAGAATTTCTTGCTGATTCTGATGGTATAAAATTTTTTCTGAAATTCGGCCAAAAAGTTCGAAATTTTCCCGAAATACCGTAAATTAGGTTTTTAGGGGATATTTCGAACCTTTTGGCCGAATTTCGGAAAATAAAAATACCATTCGAATCAGCATGAAATTCTCTACAACTTTTCCTTTTATAGTTTTGGTCTAACAGGTCTAACAAAAAAGTTTTCCGGGAGTGTTATTTTATTTTTGCACTTTTCGCTGAAAGGACTCAGCACGGGTTGAACCGGTTATTAATGAATTCCCATTTCTATATATATTATAACATATGTCTTACAAATATTGATTCATTCTTATACAATCCATGACAGTATACAAATCTATAATTCTACAACAGCGGTTTCCTGTTGAATGTCTTCAGGAAACAATACCACACAGCATGGACCTGGCCGGGAAGGAGACCGATCAGAGTCAGCAAAAGGTTGACCAGAAAGTGCGATTGGATGTCCGGATCGCGTCTGCCATCCCAGAAGCCCGTACCATGGAGGTACACTCCGGCTGGCTAAAAAGCATACCAGCATATTTTGTATCCAAATTGAATTGCCTTTAAAGTTAAAACCCTATAGCCTATAGATTGATTTTATTAATATGTACATATATTTGTTATGTCTTTCACATCAAGATATAATACCGTAAAGGCTCTAAAATAAGCCCTCCGGCTTATTTTTTTCAAACCCACTCAAAGGGGAGGCTTATTTTAGAGCACTGGCTTATTTTTTTCGAACACCCTTTCGAACTCTACTCAGGTATATTTTAATATGAAATTTAGGAAACATTTACGTAAACCATATTATAAATTTAAAAAATCAAGGGCAAATTTTGCGAAAACTGCTTTATAATTCCAAAGTTTCATCACTAGGGCATGTAAAAATACCAAAATCGGTATATTGCGGAAGAATGAATGGCCTGAAAATTAATAATAAAAAGCATTTTTAGCTTGATTTGAGTCCAAAAAGCAACTTTTTCGCCGTTATTTTTCGGTATTTTAGATTTTATGCCGGTATGTCGGTATATCACCGGTATTTTGCCATTTTTCATAATACGCACTTATCTTGACTCTTAGTCAAAACAATAGCCTTTAAAAAGTTTATTTTGACTACGGGTCTCGCTCCTCAAGATTTTTTCTAGCTCCTCAAAAAGTTCGAGAAAATACGCTGTTTTCTGCCCTTTTGGTTCGAATCCATTCAAGCAATTACTCATCAAGATTTTTATAGATCGACTGGATTCTCTACGACATCAAATTAAAATTTCTTCAAAATGGTTACTGTCAAGAAGAAGGGGGGGGGGCTTATTTTAGAGGAAATACGGTAGGCGTGTACATATATGCTCGAAATAAAAATGTTTTTGAAATTATTATAACTATTATATCCGCTTCATAATTTGGTCTAATAAGATCAAAAACATTTTATTTTATTAAAGGAATTTTGTTTTTTTTTAAGGTTTAAGTTGAACATTTTATATTTACTGGCAACAAAATGCACAGCAAACACTTCAGCCCGTTGTCGATCCAAATCCTGAATTGGGACTTCTTCGGTGCACTGTATTTGGCCTTGATGTTGTCCACCAAATTGGTGTCCGAAGAGAACTGGAAAAACGCTTTAGATAAATCAATAAATAATAAATAAAAATTTAAATTTATTTTTTTATAAAATTTCGCTCACAATGTCGCTCATTTTTTCTCAGCAAACCAATGTTGAATCAATGAGGAATGAGAACAAAACAAAATAGTGGACCTGGAATACATAAAACATAAAATCATCGATTGGTCGATGCGATAGATTGAAAAATGACAGCTGTTACTTACCTACATTATGTAATTGAAGAAATGTTTAATTTTGTGGAAAGAAAGGGTGTTAATTTAAAAAATAATGAATTTTTATGAAAATTTATATTTTCATGAAGGCCTTTTTAACCTTAAGTAGTGTAAATAAATTTTTTTATATACCAGTATAATTTTATGTGTTTCAGAGAATTTCTCGCCACGAAAACCTTAAAAAATTTTAAGAACTAAATTCTTAACCAACTATGGTATAAAAATGGCGGCGTAGTGACAAAACACCCCCTCGCAGAACATCCCCAAACTGACAAAAAAATATCCCCATGTACAAAAACTTTTTTGTTAGACTTGTTAGACCAAAAGTATAAAAAGCAAAATTGTGCAGAATTTATGCTCTATCTTATAATATATTTGGTTTTTCAAAATTCGAACAAAAAGTTCGAAATTTTCTCGAAATACCGAAAAATACGGTTT
This sequence comes from Rotylenchulus reniformis, assembly GCA_001026735.1. Taxonomy (NCBI): domain Eukaryota; kingdom Metazoa; phylum Nematoda; class Chromadorea; order Rhabditida; family Hoplolaimidae; genus Rotylenchulus; species Rotylenchulus reniformis. The sequence goes on from LDKF01000006.1 coordinate 51,954, forward strand.
TTAGGTGATATTTCTAACTTTTTGACCGAATTTCGAAATAATTTTTATACCATTCGAATCAGCATAAAATTCTGCACAATTTGTTTTATATCTTTGGTCTAACTGGTCTAACAAAAAAGTTTTTGTATATGGGGATATTTTTTGTCAGTTTGGGGATGTTCTGCGAGGGGATATTCTGCGTTGACCCCAAAAATGGCATATGACAATTTGTAATCAGAAAAATTTAAAATAAAGAATTTTATATAGATATTAAGAAATTGAAAAATATACTAATATTTATTTATTCTTCTGAAGCAGTAAATTTCGATATGGATAACCAATTTTTTATTTAAAAAAATGCGAATTATTTTCGACCAATTCGAATTCGAATTATCTTGATTGAATTTTTTTGTTTTTTCAAAATTTAGAAACAAATATACAATTAAATAAAAAAATTTAAAAAATAATTTGGTTTAATTTAATGTACTTTTAGACGTCCATTCTAAATATAAATTAACTCAAATCATGTTTACGTCAAAAAAAGTAAAAACATGGAACAAAACAACATTGTTTGAAGTTGTTGAGGGGGCGGCCCTTTGTGTGTTTTGACGCGAAAACTTTCACTTAATCGGCCGATTTGACAAATTTTCGTCTCAAGTGTTCCCTCAAATTTAATTATTTAATGACCTTTTCGAGGCCTATAAATCCGAGGGAAAAGACCATGAATTCATCAAAAAATTCATTCCAAAAATCAAAAAAATAATGTCTTTTTCTCTGCCTCTCCTCCTCTTTTTGTGCGCTATTTCGCTGCTGATAATCACACAATTTGTGGGTTTATTCTTAAAAAAATAACACCATAAATTTTGATGCATTCATGAATTTTGTCTTAAGGAGCATTTATAATATATATCGGCGAATTTCGACTTCTTAGCATTAAATTCGATTTTTAAAATTTCAAAAATTCTATTCTTAACCACATTTTATATGATTTTCTTAAGTTGAATATTTTTTTATATCCGAATTTATATCAACTAAATTTGGGCTTGGCTCTCAAGGATAAAAATGAATTTTTTTGCAATTATTTGATTACAGGAAATTTATACAATCAAAAATATACAATTAAAAATACATAAATTTGGATCGTACATAGGTTTAAAAATTTAGGCAGATGCTCAGGACTGGCTGAAGCCATTTGTGTATGAGAGTCCGGCCTATGCGTAAGATTTTATAAAAAAAATAATAACAAATAAAAAAATTATTTTTCCTTTTTTAGACCCCTCAAGGACTATGGCATTGACTTTAACGCATGGTTTGGACGCAGACGCAGATGAAGACGCAAAAAATTGCTGTGATTATGTTGAGAGATTGCTTGGAGATCATATTGATTAATATTGGTCGAATACCTAATGTATAAATTGAAAAAATATATTATAAAATTTGGCCGAATTACACCTGTTCAACCACTCTTTGGGTCTTAATGTCATAATGCTTAATTTCTGACCAATTCCATCCTGATTTCTGGGGCGATCGAATTAAGCTCTAATTCTGATCATTCCGATCTGTCATTTAATTTCAATCAGGGGAAAATCCACCACGTTTCCAAACTCAACTCCCCATAATTACTCAAAATTTTCAAAATTTCATCCGAAAGACCATTTTCAGAATAATTTCATTTGTTTAATCGTGTTCTTTCTACCCAAAATCGTGGATATATTTCTAAAAGGATGATCAAAAATTTTATGGCTTATCATCTGTAATATTTACTACCATCTATTCTGATCAAAATTTGCCTAAATATTTATCCAATCAAAATATTTTATCCCTGACCATTTCTTCAATTTTATTATGGCTGATCCATTTTGATGATGATTTTTTCCGGAATCCTTCCGAAGTTGCACAATTGGCTTTTACAGATCATTGTCATTATAAATTTTCATTTTCATTTTTTTATCGTCCTTTCTGTTCTGATCACTCCCATTTCCAGCCCCTTTCCGCCGGTGTGCTCTCATTTCTTCCGGTGGGAGCCTTGATCCGCTCTTGAAAGTCAGGCCCTTTGTACTTGTACGCCTTGCCGTCCCCGGTCAGGTCCAACTCCAAGTTCAGGAATTCCACCATATGGTCAGGATCATCCTGCCATCGGAAGTCGGGCAAATCCACGTCGAAGCTACGCTTCTTATGTGGATCGCTATCGCAACTGCAAAAAATGGAAAATTATCAAGAAAAATACCTATGTTTTTGTCATAAATGGTATTAAAAAATATTTGACAAGGTTTCTGCGCAAGCAGTTTCTCAAAATCATACTTGTTACATTTATATAATGATACCCAAATTACTTATATATATTGTATCTACCACAATTTTGAATTTTAACCGGCTAGTCAATGATATGTATCGTTGCCAAAAAAGTTCCAATTTTTAAAAGATAAATTCTGAAAAAGAAGATAACTTATGAAAAGGAAAGAAAGAAAGAATAAGAAAATAGCTCACACAAAATTTCGTTTCAAAATATAATTAGAAAAAAGCTGATACATTACTTTGGCAATGAGTGTATTATGTTCATACTACCGTTTCCCAATGCATTCGTGGTACCATTCACTAGCCACTTAGCACGCTAAACGAGGCCAGCAACTGTTCATTGTATCTGCCACAATCCATGCATGTACTTACTATTCCCTAACTCACGGTACAGTACCCGAGATACTTTATCGTCTTTCTTACTTATGCTTGACGTGCAGTTTGACATGCTTATATTCCTCGGGTTTTGGGTCCGTCCATAACAATCCATGGCATGTCCGATGCCATACCACCGCTGGCATGGTAAAGTGCCGGATGGTTCCCTGGTGTACGGTGCCATACCTATCGTTGTACTTTGGTCTTGAGCCAGTGCGCTTGAACTCGATGGGTCTTAATATTTAATTTTTAGCCCGATAGTTCAGGTAATAATATCAGCGTAGAAAAGCTGGAGAATTCCGAACCATCTCTGACCGAATTTACAGTGTCTGTTAATGTTATCTTTCACTTTTCCTTTTTTTCCTCGCCGCGAAGAGATAATATAAAATAGAACAGAAAATCATTCGCTTCATAAAATTGATGGTTCAATGCGTTTCTCCAGCGCCCAAATTTTTTATTTATGTAGTTATTGCATATTTTCTTCCGTATTATTAGTTAGTTATAATACGGAAGAAAATATGCAGTAATTTTACTGCAATTTGTTGCGCGTTTCCCAGCACTTGGTGAATAAGGACCCGGCGGGCCACGAGTAGGATAAGCTCATCTCCAAGCTGGTCAATTGGAAGTTGCACTTCACACATCCGCTCAGAAGGACCAGCATCCGGTCTAGAGGAGGTGGAAGGAGGTTGCGGAAACACGGGGAATTAAGAAAATATATATACAAGTGTTACAATGATCAAACAAGGAATGCACTATTCCAATAGTAGATTATTACCAAGTTATTATAACCAAGAAAATACTTATCCTCCAAAAAAATTTAATTAATAAGCGAAAAACATCGTAAAGGGACAAAATTGTCCCCAAAAATTTTTACTAATCTTAATTTTATATTTTTATGAAAAAGTATCTATGACATTCAGTAAAAAAGCTGGTAATTCGAAAAATTGTCTTATTGGATAAAATAATTAAATTAAAATATGTCTATAAAAATTACCAAAATTACCATGTTGGCTGTTGTTGGTCACAACGGAACTCGCGTTAATCGGTGCGTTCTCGAAAAAATGCGTCTGGGCACACGACTTTTTCAGCTCGTACCATGGGTCGCCACAATTTGGGGTCTAAAAGGCAAACCTGTAGGAATTATTAATGATCAGGACAAACGCAAAATTTTATAAATTCAAATTAAAATTCTTGACAAAATTATTGTTAAAATCTATAATCACAAAAATGATGCGAAAAAGAGAAAGTAAAATAAACATCATGGCTATAAAGTTTTAACAAGACAAAAATGATTTAAAAACTTGGTGAGGCCCAACCTTAATAAGCTCCCGGATTTTTCCCATGCATTTGAAGTCGCCGTAATTGACAGTGTTGTAGGAGATCTTTACCGGCGGATGACCATCTACCGTACACGATCCGTTATCATGGTACCGTACCCTGGTAGCCAAGCATGATAGTGGGACCATAATGGTTAGTAATGGAATGCAGAAATGGACAAAAACCATTTGGATAACCTTTACAAAAAAAAGGATGAACATCAATCATACTATTAGTACATAGTATGATTCTACTCTTCACTATTATTTTAGAAAAAATTCGTAAAACAAATTTAATTGATTTATTGCTTTATGGTGAATATGGAACTTCTAAAAAGAATGTATGACTCATATATTCCCCTACATAGATGATACATTTGTAGTGAAATTAATTTGTAAACTATCGATTAAAAAATTTAAAATGTAAAATGATAAACATGTCTCCATGCGGTAATTACTAGCAAAATTGATAAAAAAAAAATTATATATTTAATTTTAAAGTTCATTTTCGGACTCATTATAGGCATGGGTCTAAAAAGTAATATAGTTTTGTTTTTGGGTGGAACTTAATTTATGGGTTGATGGGTCGTCATTTTTATGTCACTCCATAAACAAACAACGAAACTCATTTGTATTTTATCCCCTGATCAGATTAGTAATTGCCATTTCACATCATTTCTTATCCAAAATGGATAAAAAGTGAAATTTAAAAATATAATCAGCTTCATAAAGGACGACCCGCCGATGTCTCCTCTGATTAAATTCTGGCTTCTATTGATCCTGATCAGCAATGTATTAATCGTCCCAAATGACGCATGTGCGAAACCAACCACATATGATGACCAGCAGAACGCAATTCTGGGACGCATATTCCGGTTCCGGGCCAGACGTGAGACTTTTAGGCATAAGAATGGGTTGAAATCGATCTCCAAATAGATTAGATTTTTGTCTAAATCAGTTCAGAAATTTAAAAATCAATTTTTTTACTATTTTATTACATCTTTCGAATTGGAAATTTGACTCCGAAAAGTTGAAATACTAAAAAATTATTAAATCATGCCCAAAAAAACCTCTCTGAATATATAATAAAAAAACCTCTCTGAATATATTTATTTTCTCATGACCAAAAAAATTAATCTTATCAAGGCTGTGGGTGCCGAGAATGTTTCTGTGCATGCAGGAGGAAATAAAAATCATCGGTATAATTATAAAAATATTTTTAATTGTTTTTAATTTGTCAGGTTTCTGGCTTCTCAGACATCGGAGAAGTGCTCAGAAGGTTGATGAGTGACGGAACCTAAATATCGTTTTTTACACGAATGATTAAAAAATTATTTAATGTACCTTTTTGTCCGCTTGCGTAGTGGACAGTGCGATAGACTGTCTAGGCTGACAATATACCAATAAGTTTTCGATCACAAAGTTGATGAGTGTCGGAACTGGGAAAAATGTTATTACACAATGATTAAAAATATTTTTTGACTTTTTTGCGCCTTAAAAATATTTTATTTCATACATTTACTAATGATTAGTCTGATAAAATGAAACCCCGTCTTCGATACATACATGCATAATAAGTATATGCAATTCACAAATAGTCCCAGAAAAAAACCATCTTGCAGTAGAATACCTGATACACTATGGAGCATTAACTTTTTCCAATTCACACAAAAATGAACTCGGGATTTCGCTTTTAATCCGGATGAATCCTGAATTTTAGAAAAAGGCATTTCTATCCCGCTAGTGATTTGGTAGGGATCAACCCTACCAAATCCCAATCCAAAATTCATTACTTTCAAAAGGGTTGGAATAAAGCAACAATAATACTTTCGGGTTCCAAGTCCGTTCCAAACTCGTCCTCCCAGTGCAGCTCGACCATCGATAAAACGGGCGATGTTGCATCGCGGGGTGTCAAGTTGCACAAGTGATCCGCCAGGTTGCGGACAACCTTGCGCAACACCGCGCGACTTTTGCGCGACAACTTCCAGCAGCAAAATTTCCATTTGAACATTTAAGGCACTCGATGTTCCCAATTTTTTTAATGGATAAAAACAAAATCTAAAAAAATAATAATTAATCTGTAAAATTTCGACGCGAGAATGGCCGAATTTTTTAATAAAAAAGGGCTTTGATAAAAATAATTGTTAATAGGTCCGAATGAAAGTACAAATCGGGAAGGAGGAAGGGGTGGATTTGGATTACTGAGTGCGAATAATCCGATCATTTTACAGACCACACAGCAATTTTTTATTTCTTTATAAAAATATATTTCAGACGACCAAAAACACTAATTCACAATAATTTATAAGATAATCTTTTAAAAAATGTTTGATAGGTTTACTATTTCTTCATAGCCCTCAAAAAATTCGATTGATCCAAAAAATTATTTTTAATTGCTACCTACCAAACAAATACCATCCTAAAATCAATGTTTACGGGAAAAATTCCAATTAAGATTAGATTTATTGGACATATGACTTTATGCATACAATAGTGAAAAAAAACAAAAAAAAATATGGTCATCGGGGACATATCGATTTTCCGGAAAATCTGAACCCAAACTCGAGCTAGGGCACTACAGTTTTAAAAGAAAAATTATTTTCTGATCAGAACCACTCCAGACTTGGCTCGGACTCCTGGGTGGAGTCTCTGCGTTCCAGGTTCCGTTGTCTAACAGGGGTTGACTGTTCGCTGATCTTGCCAAGACAAAAATCTTGAGTGTCGGATGCAGACGGATCGCCAAATCGTCTAAAAACAAAAGGTTATCAGATGTATAACAAATTTTTAGCGAGCTTGATAATCTTAAAAATTGGGATCCTGGTAAAAAACAAACAAAATAATAATTTTTGTGCTAGTCGACGAAATCTGACTCTAAAATCATAATTTTCTCTGATATGATTAATGATTATTATTCGTCAAGTCTTGATTTTTTTTGTCCAATTTTGGCACACAGGCATTATGATTTACTTGAGACATTTTAATTATACTGATATAAGTTCGAACTTATCATATTTTTGTTATCGTTGGATTGGGCACAAGATACATACATTTAAAAAATTTCTTCTCAATTTTTTACAATTTTCCCACCTGCTGATCACTCCTTTGGCATTTCGTTTGGCGCCAGATTTTGAATCCAATTTGTCGTCCTCTTCCTCCAAGTCAAAGCCAACATTCGACTGTGTACAAAATTCATCGCTAACAATGGCTGAGTCGAACATCGGATCTGCCGGTATGGTGGAACGACGAGTTCTGAACAATTTGAATGCCAATTCTGGGTGCCAAAATTTAGTTACCCTCTAACATCAATTTTCATGAAAATATTTTTCAAAAATCAAAAACGAAATTTTGTGCATTTTGTGAGTCTTAGCATGAATCTAAAATTTATAAAAATTCCAATTCAAAAATTTCAAATGATATGAATCCCAAAAAAATATCAAGAATTTCAAAAAATGAACCTTTGGCGTTGTGCCATGGAAAGTGCCGATGTCGAAGCCAAGGACGAGTGTGAGCTGATCACACTGTCCACCATCACATTGGTGCCAGCCGGACTCAGCAGTTGCTGCTGCTGTTGGTTCTGATACTTCTCGAACGACGGGCGAGAAGTCACCACAGCAGTGGGGGTGAGCTCCCAAAGGCTGAACATTTGGTAGAGAAATTTATGGGCTGATACTTTAATTTTTGATTTTAAACATGGTTCCACAATTTTATATTTACAAAAATTTTGGAAGTTGGAAATTCATAGAGAATGGAATTTTGGATGGATTTTTCTTGGTTTGTTAAAATTCAAAAATTTATAATTTTTGCATTAATATTATAACATTTGATCGAAAATTACCCTTGGGATTTGGTTAGCACTGGAATGTCGTCAGTGTTCCGGCTGGCACATCTTTCCCCATCATCGATATTTGAACAAATCTCGGAGGGCTCGGCATCCCTAAAAATACCAAAACAATTTTTCTGAAATTTTGTTGATTTTTTTCCGATTTGCAAAATTTTAGGAATTTTTAACATTTTTTACAATTTTCTATGGCTTATTCTTCAGTATTTTTCCAGGATTTTCCTCCTAAACATTGATAATTTAAAAAATTTTAATCTTAAGAACCAGATTTTTCACATAATTTTTACTTTGGGTCCGCAATTTTGTAGGCATTTTTGGGTGAATCCAGCCAACATCGACGCGCCACCCCTGTGGTCATTGCGGAGCTGGTTTCGAGTCGATCCAAGTCGCGCAGCTAAAAGATTTAAAAGTTTATCAATTTTTTAAAAGACCAAATTTTAATTATTGTTGGATTTCCCTAAGCTCATGACTTTTTCATTTTTGAATTCATCGATTGTCTTAAACTTTTTACATTTTCCAAGGCGTTTTCCACAAGCGGACGTCCGTCATCGGCTGGTTCCGCGCCCATGGACCGGAACATGCGTTCCAGATTCTGCATTGCGGACAACTGCGACAAACTGCCCAAACTGCCGCCGCCTCCCCGTCGTTCGCGGAACAGAAAAAGGCCTAAAAAATAAAAAAATTTATTTAAATCTTATTGAAATAAAAACGTAAAAACCGAAATGTAACGGAGTGAAGATATGGTATTTGAGGAAAAAATCATTTAAATTTTTTCAAAATTATTTGCTTCTATAGGATAGAAAGTACTATCGGCTAAATGCACAAAATGCGGTCAATTTTGTCAAATGTGATGCGATTTTTAGTTTCACCAATTAAATAACATAATTGGCTTTAGAAAAATTTTATAAAGAAGGTGTCTAATTTAAAGCTGAATTTGAAATGCGTATAATCAACAGTGATACGTACCTTCCGGCTCTGTTTCCGCCTCACCGCGCTCGCTGAACTCATTCTCCCAGCACAGCTCGTTGTCGCACTGCAATTGCAACGACGCGGACACTGGCGTACTGCTTCCGGATGCGGCGTCACCATCATCTGCGTAAGCGTCAAGCGGCAGCTCAATTGGCGTCGGTGCTCCGTGTTCCGCTCGTGGATTCGGCGGTATCCTCGATGCGGAGGTCATGTCACTGAGGCCGCTGAAAAATTGGTCACTTAATATTGGATACATTAGAAATTAGGATTCATTACCGGATAATTCAGATTGCTTTCATATAAATTATGCGCCTGATCGATCAATTTTAGTAGTTCTTTTGATTAGTCTTAATCAGAATTTTTACATTTTCAAAAAATTTTTAATAACATTTAGGCAACCCTAATCAGATTTTTTGGACTTTCCAAACCGATTAGATTTTGCGTCTTTCCATCACACACCTCATAATGGATTCCTCGTCCTCATCCCGCCTTCTCATCCGCTGTTGCTCCTCGCATCTCTGCAGGATCGACCTGTTGCTTCCGGATCGTGCCCTATACATCTCTTCCGCCGTCTCACTGCATGCCGCAATCCCTGCGCGCTGCATGCGTTGGTTCTTGCGGATTAGTTTCCGCAGGCCGCTGCCTTGACGCACCTGAAAGCGGAAATAAAAATAGTACGGAAGTAAACATGGTTGACAATGAGGATGGATTCAGAAAAAAATCGCATGTTCCCTAAATTTATGCTTGGTATCTATTAAGCAGAAAGTTCTTTAGTTCCTGCATACTTGCACTACTGCCATTCGTCCTGCATGCGTTGGCGATTTGCTGCATGTCTGCGGGTCCTGTGTCAGCATGCACTCATCCAGCTTCCGCAACAGTTCATGCTCGCCCCCAAGTCGAACCGCGTAGAAACCCTGAATTTTCGGAGAATTAGAGTTTTGTTTCATTTTGGAAATAAATTTTCCACAATTTTTATAGAATCTTTTTGTTCTTAAATTTTCAAAAATTGTGCATGAAGATGCGAATAAGTTTCCTTTTAATGATTCAACGGAAAGAGAAGAGTAAGTTCATTTGCGAATGTTATATTGGTTGCAAAAATAAATAATTGTAGAAGTTAAATTTGGATTAATTAAATTCGTCCAATCCAATGATGGAAGGAAACTAAAATATAATTTTACGCATTATTGATAAATAATGTAAAAAGCAATTTTCGCAATTCACTAACAATAAGATCTGAATCAAAATTAACAATATTTTAAAGCCGAAAGATTTAAGTTTTTTGCGAGTTTCTGGATTTTTTGGTTCAAAGATCTGAATTCTCATTAGAATTGGATTCTATCTCTGGAATCGTTCCCTGGATTGAGGGAGCTTGGGTTTCCTTTAAGTTTAAGACCATTTAAAAATCCCGGGTATTTGTAAGAAATGCGTACCATTCAGGAATCCTGGAAATTTTATTTGCTCTTTTTTGAATCTGGACTCCGTTCGGCGGGGTTTAAATTAATGGAATTGCAACCCCTGGAATTTAATATTTTAATCTGAGACAATTCCGAGGAGTTATTGAAATACCATGGAACTTGTCCCTATTGCAGACCATCGTAAGCGTTGAGATGCACTACGGGATCTCGGAACATGTTACTAATAAGTCCGGGTATTACCTCGGTCAGCTCCACCGCTTTGCTCGGACTTGATGTCGGAGTGTTGGCGGCCGCCGGCAGAGATCTTTGTTGGACCATTTGGTCCAGGGTGGTCCAAAGTGTGTTCGATTTGGCCATCCGGCACAGCAGCTTATAGGCCATGAAGGAGCCAATGCCGATCACGAAAGCAGTTCCGCTGGTCCTGGCTGAAAATTCGGAAAAATTTTTAAATTTATTTGCTAGGAACTGATTTTCCAGATCTAATTTTCTGGAATAAGTTTTTTTTAAATTATTATATTGCACTTGTAAGTTTCATAACTCTTATTTAGTATATATTGTAACTTTCGTCGGCACTATGCGGATGTATCAAGTAAAATCTAATCGTACTTTTCGCTAAATCCTATTTTTTTATCCACTCTTTTAAAAAGTATTGTCTCCAATACCTTAGCCCTACCATACTTTGTGTTTGTTATCTACATAGCCTACCGTACCTTTCAAATGGACTCTCAGGCTACCGTAACCAATACACAGACGGGGCACACTGTCGAGGAAGGTGGCCAATCTGTGCACCACCAAACTGGTGCCCCATTGGACAAATGAATTACATGTGGCCCATATGGTCATGATGCACACATAATGATAGCATACTATATGATAAGAATAGATTGGTAATCTTAATATTTTGTATACATAAGATATAATTCAGATTTCAAATGTATTATGATTGAGAAATTACAGAACAATGGAGTGCATTGCATTATACATAGATTTTTTCGGGAAAACTCTTGTGTCGGAAAGTTGTTTTTGTAGAGAGCTGAAAAATAACCCTGAAAAATGATCGGAACTCGATCGGTCCGATCTCGAATAATAAATCACATAAATTTAAAATTTATTTTTCTTATGATATTATGATATCCTATCCTGAATTATACTTATGATTTTTTCGCGTTTGATCTTGGTGGCCAATATTCAATATTCGATAGAATTTGTTTTTGCGACTAAAACATTTTCAAAGTCGGTCTATTACAGAGATCGCATCCTGATCCGGATCAAATTTCACAATAGTCTGATCAGTCACAAATAACATTGCGAAAGGATTGAAAAAACAAGGCGGACTAAGGAATTTGATCAGTCACAATGAATAGGGCTAACAAGTGCATTAGGAATATGAAGGGATACTAATCCTAAATAAAAATGCAGTAATAATATTCATTAGAATTTTAAAGCAACTAGCACCCTAATTAGTAAGTTTGTGACTAAAGGTCGGATTTTAAAAGTTTTCAGAAGCTAGTGAATTTCAGCTCTCCACTAGCTTAGAAATATTAAAACCAAACACTTTATCCAAATGATCGATTCGTTCAGATTTCTAAAAAAAATCCTAGAATCAAACTCCTAAATTACCTGATTTCCGGGATATAATTTTATTCCTGATGGTCCCCAGGAGCAAATGATCAAATTCCGGTTTCCCATGATAAGTTTTCGGCCATTCTATCGTAAAATCGTACTATGTCTGTGTGTTTCGGAGGAATAAATAAGTGGACAGAATGCATTGAATATTTGTGGGTCCATTAAGAGACCATCCATTAAGTCCTCCAGACTGATCAACAAGCGGCCCCTCCAATCAGATCAGATGGGAGGCACATTAAGCACCTCACTCGAGAATCTCGGAGTAAAGCGGATTAATTGAAAGAGTAAAAGTACTACCGATCTGAAAGCCAGAGATCAGTTGGGCTTGTTTTGAGGGAAGAAAGGGAAAATATATTTTCTAATGCCAGGAGAACCAAGAAACAATTAAAAAAATAAATTAGCATTTAGAAACACAACTATTAGACTTAAAAAATAGTGTAATTTCGAGGTAAAATAAAAAAAATACTTTTAGAATCATAAAAACGATAAATTGGAAAAACTATCATGGTTAAAAATGATATTTGAAATTGAAACTACAATATTCTGAAATTAAATAAGAAGCATAAACATAATTTGCTAGTGACGAAGCAAAATCGTGAAATTTGAAAACCCAGCTGAATTATGTATTGCTTCAAAAATGGGAAAAATGAATAGTCCTCAATTTCATGAATTTAAATAGAAAAATTAGATTTTGCGTCTTTAGAGCATTCTCTGATCAGATGGAAACTGTTATTAATCAGCCATTTGGGGTAGGGGAGGGCGGTCCAAAACAATTTTTTACTAAAAAAATGGAGAATTTTTTTGAATCCTTGGGCTTTAGGGGGTACTTTGGTTCCGCTATAAACATTGTAAAATTAAAATGTAAAAAATGCGAGGAGAAAGGTCACAGTCATCGATGAATCGGAATATGGACAAAATGTGGCTAATTTTGAGCAGACAACCAGATGGTGACAAATGTCATCGATTTTGAAGGAGACAAATCATATTTTTAATCGTAGGCCACAAAAATTGATGTTTAAATGGCTTTTATGTTTAAAAGCCAAATTTATTTCCGAAGTTTATGAATTCATAATTAAAAAATTTTATTGATTCGAGGATTACGGTAGGATAAGCAAAGAAAAAATGGTCCAAAAATAAATTGAGATGTGTGAATGGGAAAATTGACGGAAAATAATGAGTATGAGAAAAGAGAAGAATGTTCTTCATTCCGGGATGATTTTGAGGATAATTGGACCGTTCCGAAACCATTTCAGAGTGTTCCGTAATCTATGGAATGACCTAGAAAATGAAATCCCTGGTACAAATATATGAATATTGAATATGTCCAGAATTCAGGGCGGAGCAGCTGGTTTCACCGTCACCAGTTCACCGTCGCGGTTTCACCGTCGGCTGGTTTCACCGTCAAAATAAAAATAATAAATTTTTCGTTGCCGGAGGAATTTGTTAAAAATAAAAAAAAATTCACAATAAAACTTTACAAAATCTAAATTAAGGTAAAAACTTAAATTTAAGGCTTCGGATTTTCGTATTTTAAAACGCCAGTCATATAAAAAAATAGAGACCAGAATTTTTGAAAAACCGACTCGAATTTTGGGAACACCACCGGCGGATCCGGGAATCTCGGGCCCGGGAAAATCCGAAGTCCCACCTCCCAAAAAAAAAGCCGGATCGGCCGAAAAGTTCAGACCGAGTCCGATCTTTAAAAAAAATTCACAATCCGTAAGCCTGCGAGTGAAATTTTACATTTTTAAATTTACATATGCTTCTATTTTCCAGGAAAAGGTTTCAAAGTCTCGAATTTTATTTTATAGCAATAAATCAAACCACAAAACCAAAAGGACGCTTAATTTTATTCTTTAATGTCTTATTTGCGAAAATTTTATTTATTTTTATTTTGATGGTGAAACCAGCGACGGTGAAACTAGGTGCAATGAATTCAGGGACTATAATATTCCAAATTCCCGAGTTCTAAGGAGTCCTTAGCCTTAATCAGGGATTCCTGAGTGTAAGTTTGGATTCTCAGGTCCCGGAATCGAATTCCGGACGCTAAGATCCTATAACCTATTCTTTTCTCGGGTCATGAAGTTATCGGATTTACCAAAATAGAAATCAGTTTAGCATCTTATTCGTATAAATCTGGATCCTAAACTAGGATCCCGATACCAAGACCCTTCCATAGGCTTAGGATCCAACGGTATAGGACTTTTTTCAGAAAAAGTAGCAAATCTATTATCCCAGATAAGCCAGAATTCTGGATCCGTTGGTTTATTTGTTAGAATATGGATCTGGATCAACTGTTAGCATTGAAAAGCAATGCCTTGCAAGAATTTTACACAAAGATTCTCGTCGAGGGCATTAATTGTCCTTATGACGGGCGACCAATTTGACAGGAAAGACTACTTTTACTGGAGGAATTTTATGGGATAAAGAACTGGAGATCAGCGAAGAAAGAGAGTGATCAGAAAGTGTATGACGAGAGAATAATGGAAAGATGGAATAGTTGGAGAGGTAGAACAATGGGAAAGTGAAAATTTATTGGAAATTTTCAGATAGAGAAAGAAAGGAAAAATAAAACTCAATTTAGACGAGGTAGGAATTTTGACACGAATGTCTGTCTTATGTTGTTTATGTGGTTTTCCGGAGCGTACCTATGAGATCAGCAAAAATAATAATAATCCGGATTTTTTCGTCAAAAGAGCTTGACAAGAAAAGGGTCACGTTCCATGTCTGATCTCTGGTAATGTTGAGGAAGTTTAAAAGTGCATAAATGCCTATAAATCATAAACACAACAAGTGTCGCGTGTAAAGGAAAAAGAATTTTGATGGATTTGAGAGGACCTTTCGTCTGTGAATTTTCTTGAATATGAGTATAATAGAATCTTCAATTAAAAATTAAATTTATAAGGGGCAATTTTAACAATTATTATTTTATTAAGATTTGCTAATAAAAGCAAGCTTATGATTATGAGTTGATAGTTATTTATCCTTATTCTTACCAAAATATAACCAAGATCCTTCTTGGAATATTTGGTCAACGTTATATTTTTAACAAGATCAAAATCATACTCATAATCCAAGATTTATGTTCTAATTAAGATTCAAGCAAATGGATTCAAGACCCTCTCATTGAATTGGAAATTTGCTAAAATTAGATTTTAGTTCACTCTACCAGGGTCTTACCAAGAATGGTCAAGTCGACATTTTGGGCAGCTTGGACTGACAGCCCGAGCTGAGTGATCAGTTGATCGCCCAGGGGACCCCCGCTGATCCGGGCTTCCAGCAGAAGTGGAGGAAGCAGTCCGGCCAAGGCTTGGGCCAAATCCGGTCCATGGCCTTGGGGCTGTCGGGCCATCCGATGGGATGCTAAAAGTTGGGATATTTTTTAAAATTAATTTAAAAATAATAAAAATTATAATAACTAGAGTTTTTTAATCATTGAAAAATCTACTGAATTATCTTTGAAACGCAATTTTTAAACATTTGAAAATGCTTGAAATTTTTATAATTTGTTTTCTATTAGACCGATAAATAATAAATAAAAATTTAAAAGAATTAAAATAATTTTAATTTTGTTGTTTTATTTTTTACCAAAATCAATTAATGGTGGTCGTTAGCCATTTTCTCCGACGACAAAATTGGGTGGGTAAAGCAATTTTGGGTCGTTCACTCGCAGAGAAGACGATGAAATCGATAGGCCGATGGGTAACAAAAAAATGTTTTGGGACGAATTTATATCTTTTGAAATGTTAAATGTGGAAGAGGAAGGCACCGGGAAAGGCTGAAAATGAAAAAAAATTATAAATTTGGCTTATGATTCGAACATTATGCATGGAAAAATTTAAGAAAATTCGGAAAAATGCGAAATTCCGTTTGATTTTGCTGGAAAATTGGTAAAAATGATTTTTTAAATGGAAAAAGATGGCTAGAAGATAGATCTACTATAAGCTTTTTAACATCGAAAGTTCATTCGCTATTAAAAAGTGCTTATCGAATTTTATAAAATTCCGCAAGAAAATTCGCTTTGGATGATCTGATCACGCTCGATGGCGAGTCGATCAGCCTATGTGTGCGATCAGATCATTTTATAAATGCGCTGATCAATGTTTTAAGCCGGTTTTTTATATTGATGGGGGCCGATCTGTCAAGATTAATGATGCTTTTATAATATTAAAAGATTATATAACATCTTCAAAAATTCATGTCTTAGATAATATGTACCTAATTTTAGTTAGCCATCAATGATCAGAAATGCTGAAAAATCAGCAAAGAACGATTAAAAAAGGTCATTTCCAGGGTTGCCTAGTTTGATCATCAAAATGAAAAACAACTAGAAAAAGTTCAGTAAAGAAGCCAAAATTCAAAAAATTGGCTGTATTTAATTATTTTGTGATAAAATCTAAATGAATTAGGTATAGTTTAGAGATATACTTAAAAAATAATCATTTTATTTACTTATTATTAGGTGTTTGATCACCTATAAAAATCAGATCGCTCGCTAATTTACGGGGTGGTGCTGCCGCCAATCACCATTCTCACGACCTCGTCCCAATATTATTGCCCTGTTGATTAGCGGCTAATGACTTGGTATGTTATTGACGCGAGCGCCTGAGAATGAAAAATGAGGAAATAGTGTGGGATAGAGAAAGAGGCAGAGAAATCAAGAAAAATTAGAGATCGTATGAAGGGCAGAGATGCAGACAGATCAGCGCCCCAGGGGAACTCGGGCCTTGGGAACCCCTAGGACAGACAGCGAAATCCTGGCGAGAAATCATTAGTGCGAGAGAAAAAAGAGTGAATGTAAGAATGGGAAGGTTATTTTGGGCTGAAAGGATCGCATCGATTTCGTTTGAATGGAAGTCATCCTTCCATCATTCTCTCTTCCATATATATATTCTCCAAACTCCAAACTGTGGGGAGAGGTAATGGAAGATTTTTTGAAAAATTTGTAAAAAAAAAAAAGAAAATCCATGAGTTAAACCGTTTTTTGAAAATAATTTCTGACCTTTTTGAAATTTGTAAATTTTCCACATCAAATACTATTCTAAGTGAAAGAAAGCTGCAGAAATTAATTTCTGCATCGAATGACACTAAAAATACCAAGGGTAGATTTCCGAAAAAATCGAATTTTACGGAGGGGAATAAACCAACATTCAGGGATATCCGAGTGGATAATGATATAACCAGCGACAGGGAGTGCGTAAGTTCGAATCCTTTAAGGAAATAAATTCTAAATTTTTTAATGGCATTAAGCAAAAATTTCTATCTAAAAAACAGATTTGCATCAAAAACTAGCCCTAGATGATTGGGAATTTATGAAAAAAAAATATGAAAAATCGAGCAAAAAGAACCAATCAATAATTCATCTTTTGTGTTCAATATATGTTCCTGGCATAAAAACGAACGTGCCAATTAGGGTAGTTCACGGTCGGTTAACCGAACCGAAACCGAAACCGAAAACCGGGTTTTTTTGGTCAAAAACCGAAACCGAAAACCGGGGTACCGAAAACCGGTAAAACCGAAAACCGAGGGTCCAAACCGGTCGGTTTTCGGTTTTGACATACACCCCTAAGAAATGGATTTTTTTGTAAAATTTTTTGAAAATGTACCCCAAAAATGCCATTTTGGATCCAACATTAAAGAAATTTTGGTGGAGAAAGAACCATAAATGCCTTGGCTCAAGTGGAAACGATCTTGGTTTATTGGCGGTGAGAGCGCAGGTTCAATTCTCCACCACTAAAATTCTTCTTTTGTTTTTTTTTGATAAATTCATATTTTTACGAATAAAAAATAGATTATAAATTTTTAAAGCTATCAAAAACCTAAATTTTTCTTTAGAAATGATGATAAATTATTGAATTTTTAACCCTAAGTTCCAGTAAAGGACACTAAAATTTAATCAATTTTTAAAAAAGAAAGGTCTATTTCTCAAAAATTTCGGCACTACTTTAAAGAAGGCGGATCTTGGGACTCAAACTTTTTTTGAGTCCCGGGACTCACTTTCATTTTTGTGAACAACTGTATTTCGGGGTAATTTTTGACGCTGAATCCGATTCTGATGTCAATTTTGACGTATTGGGTCATCCGACGTCACCTTTTGACCCGAACGTCACCTTTTGACGTCAATATGCCGCACGTAGAACACGCAAACAACACGGGGAAGACCACGAATTTGTTGCGGGTTTTACGTGAGGCAGTTTTTGGCGTCAGCGTTAAAAAGTGACGTCAGATGATGCATTACGTCAGAATGGGCTTCATAATCGGATTCAGCGTCAAAATTACTCCTGTTGGAACTCAAAAAAAGTTTGAGTCCCAAGATCCGCCTTCTTTACGGTCCCTAGCGGGTCCGCCGGCACCTCCCGAAGGAAAATTTCTTTGAAAATTTAATTAAAAATGACCAATTTTCTTAAGAAAAAATGACCTAAATCTTCAAAATTTTCTCCGGCGGCCCCTGTCGGGACCGCCGAAATAAAGCTTAGAAAATTTTGCAAAATTTTCTCCAATTTTTTGCTTTTTTGGTTTTAAGCTCACATATTTTAGGGCCAGATTTTTTCAAAAAAATCTCACTCTCTTGTAAATTTTCCTATAAATTTGATGTTAATTAATTAGGAAAATAAATGCTTAAATTTCTTTTTAAATTTTTTCTATGTGAATTTTTCGATTTTGGATTTTTTGATTTTTTTGGAAAATTACAATTAATAAAAACCGAAAAAACCGAAACCGAAAACCGGGGGTCCGACGAAAACCGAAACCGAAAACCGGGGTACCCGAAACCGGTAAAACCGAAAACCGGGGGTACCGGTTTTAAACCGGTCTTGAACTACCCTAGTGCCAATAAGGAAGGAAAAGCCGCCGAAGCGTATAATAAAACATCCACGGGAACACCAGAGGAACCGCTTTTTCCGCGAAGAAATTCCATCGTCGGGGGGAGGGGGGACGGAGATAGAAGAAAAAGATGAAGCCATTTTTGGGTACGGCAAAGGCCCAATAAGAATGGCACTTTTACGAGTTGCACCATTCGGTGAGGGATTAGGGACTATTGAGAGGGACAGATGGAGAGAGAAAAGGAAATAGTGATGTGCACTTTGCAGCAGAGAGACAGAGAAAAAAGAGGGTGGCGGACGGGTAAATGGCCAGGGGCATGGCAAAGTGTCCTGTTGAGGGAACGAATTGAATTGGGCATTGGCACTTGAAAAAGGGAATTAGCCATTTAGTGAGGGCTTTTCCGCGGGAATATTTTTTCATTTTTGTTTTTATACTCGGTATAAAGATAACTCTAGAAATAAATTTGTGTCAAACCAAAATAAAAATTTAGCTGTAAATACATAAGCCTAATAAGCTCATGGACAAAATTAGTCTTTTTTGAAATAATTTTATATTCTTAAATGTAAATGGAATACTTGGCCATTTTTAAACAATGCTAATGAAAAAGCAGAGAATTAAGGGAAAAAATGGATGTCTAATTCCCAGAAAATAAATTGTCTTCCTTTTTTGATTGGGAAAATTCCAAGAAAAATGGTTTAAGAAAATACGAAATTCGCACCGGAATAAAATTTACAAGCTGAATCGAAACTCCAAAAAATGATTTGATCAAATTTATAATAATCCAAAAAAAATGGTGAATTACCAGATTTTTCTTCCATGAAAATCCAGAATATGTGGAACTCAACAAATGCTTATTAACCGTCGATAATCTCGAGATCCCTTTCGCTCCACATTCTTTGTCCCACACTTGAGAAAGGAATGCTTTGGAAACCAGACAGACAACAATTGACGGAGGAAAAAAAACAAAAAGCAAAGAAAATTCCGCAAAAACCCACCCTTAAGCTGTTGCAGAAAATTAAGAACAATTGGATTTCCTGGTATTTTACATCCAGAAGTTTTTAAAATTTTAAGATTTCAAAAAATTATTTTATCTGATACAATTTTACAGATGCAAAGGATCATATTAACTGCAAGAAATCATGAAATTGAATTAGTTAATATAGTCTTTTTTATTAAGAAATCATCAAAAAATCGAAAAATTAGGATATAAATTATTGAATTCTGATTAGAATGGCCAAAATTCATATCGCGACAAAATCCATAGTTTGGGAACAAAGGACATCATCAGACGAGGAAATTCCCATCGGGGAAATAAAGATGGCCAAAGGAGATACCCTTCTGGTCTGGGGCCAAAACAATGGCATTTTTAGAGGAAATGAATTGGAGGAAGAGCGAGGGGCAAGCGGAATGTCAGGAGGAAAGAGAAAATAGGGAAGGGAAATTGCGTTTGAATGAATTTTAAAAATTCAAACACACACATAAAAATTTCTAATTGGAGCTCTTCAAAGTTAGATTTTTCTTCGATTGTAAAAAAGTGCAAATCTAAAATTTTAAGGGATTTTATCTGGCTTGCCATATTGCAACTCAGAATTTCTTATGCTAAAGATTTGTTCAGTTAAAAATTTAGAACAAAAGTCCATAAAAATATTTGTTGTGCCTTTGCTCGATGGTTTCATTCATAAAAGTGGAATTTTTTCGAAATATTACCTCATTTTGCCATTTTTCAAATTCCTTGAGCCTCCGGGGATAACACTCTCGCAAATAACTAAAACAAGGGATCCCAAAGGAATTTGCGGGGCTTACAAAGTGTTCCATTTTTAGCGGGGCTTTTCTCTGACGGTCTGGCAATTCTGTCCCCTCTCACTTCGCCACACTATTTCTTCGATTTCTCGTTGTTCCTGTGGGCTTTCTTCATGACAACCAGCGGGACACAAAAAGGGACAAAATCGATACGGTTTGGCCAGACATATTCCTAGGACTTGGCCAGACTTTTTGAGTCTGTGAGCAACAGGAAAAATGGGGGAAACCATTCGAAATTATGTTGATTAAAAATTTTATGGAACAAAAATTTACAAAATGTCTCTTTATGAAAATAATGAGTTCTAAAATTTTTAGTAGTGTAAATTTAAACATTTTTATATAATATTCGGACATAAATAAAATGACAAAAGTAAAATTAATCTTTTTAGTTTGATTGGCGAGGAGAATACATAAATGAAAAAAATTCGATGGTCCTAAATACAGGGTGCGCCAAAAAAAATGCGCCGCAGTAAATTGTAAATAACTTTTTTATTAAATGAAAAAATTACAATCATAAATATGCAAAATATGCGCAACAATATGGGGAGAAATTACAATTATTAAGATTCAAAATGTCCGCCCTTAGCCCGAATACAGAGACAAAGTCGTGAGGAAAAATTTTCGACGATGGCACGCAGCTCTTGGACCGGAATTTTGTCCCATTCTCTATGAAGGGCTTGCTTAAGCGAGAAGGATGGGGGGTACCTGCGTGCCGCTAGAGGCGCAATCGATATCTTTGGGCCCAAATTTCTTCATTTGATTTGCAAGCTAAGCTGAATTTTTTATGGTTTGTAGGGCCTGAGATATGGTTCATTTTTGGCCATAAGTTAGACTGATTTCCTTTTCATCCCGGTCTAGTATCCGATTATTTTCTTGGAAATCCAGAGATTGTGGTATACTGGCTTCTTGAGCCTCTGCTGAATCCATTGGGTATTGAGAGACCTAGATCTCTAGCTCTTTTTGAAAGTCACTAGTGTACCATTCAACTTATGCATAAAAATTTAATTTTTTCCTTTGAAAATATTTTACTGGAATTTTTTGATAGTTTGGTAAACAGTCATCCTAGAGAAGCCAAGTAGGGTTGATATTTTGGAGGCTCATTTTCCCTACTTGGATAATGTTATTTCCGAAATTCAAAGAATAGATTTTATAGAGAATTGAATGGGCTACAATTTAAAAAAAATTAGAAAAGAATTGCTCAGCAATGAAAAAACTAGAGAAAAAGAAATAGCGGCGCATTTTTTTTGGCGCACCCTGTATGTTGAAAACAAAACAATAATTTAATTTTTAAAAAATTAAAATATATGTAAAAATTTAAAAATCGCCTGATTACACCAATAAAGTTAAAATATTAATAATTTAATTGAATATTTATTTGTTTATTCACATGCAAAAAATAAATTTGAAAAAGTATGCATTGTGTAAAAAAGAAAGTTGTAAAAGTGTAAAATGCAATTATTATGTGTTGTTGTCCTCTCTTGGGTGAAGTACCCTTTCCTACTACTTGCATGTTATTGCAAAAATTGGTTCTTTTTAAGGTTTAATGCATAATTATTTGGTATATATTTATTTATTTTGTTCTTTTTTGCACTCCTACCAAACACTTTTTAGTGAAAATTTCGATCTAAAATATTTTTTTGCTCAGCTTTCAGTTAAATTAGTTTTTGTTGATAAAAAACAATAATATTTATAATTTATTTTTGGCGAACTTCCATAACATTTCATTAAAAATGGATTTTATTTTGAGCAATTTATTAACTTTTTTATTTATTTTAAAATTTAATTTAATTTAGTATTTAATGAATTTAGGGCCCAAAACACATTGCAATAATTTTCTAAAGTTCTAGCTCCTGAAAATTTCTTTGTCTTTTTGGTGCAATTCGATTTGCCATTTCCTTACAGATAGTTTTGGACTGTAAATTAGGTCCTTTTAGGGTCCTCAACAGGAAAATTTGGATATCTCAGCAAAATAGTTTTTCATTTTCCAGAATTTACATCTCTGACATATGTCCAAAATTTTAATTTTATTGATCAGAAAAAATAGTCATTTTAGCCAATCCCCTAACTATATGATGAGATCTAAAAATTCTACTTTAAAATGGAAATTTATCAACATATATAATATGGCAAAAAAACCAATTTTCCTATAAAAAATAAAAAATCCAAAGATCAAAATAACCATTCTTGAGTTGACTTTCCGTTTTGCACTTCGAGTTTTGACATTTTTGAATTTCTACACTAGATCACTAAAGACACTCAGAAAATGCTCCTCATCTTTGCTATTGGCTCTCTTGGTAGCCTTATCTTGGTAACCACAAATCCGACTCCGATTATGACAACCACAAAAAGTGCGTCAAATTTGACTACAATGAGTTCAAAAACTACCACAACCAAAACAGCGTCAAATCCGCCGAAACTGAGTACAAGAAATGTGTCAATATTCGCTAAGATAACACCAAAAATTGCTTCAGTTCCTCCTGCAATAACGTCTAAAGGTGCGAAAAACTCCTCAGGTGCAACTATGAAAAGCACCATAACAACGAAGAAACATGCGTCAAATTTACCAAAACCAACCATGAATAAGAGTTCACCAAATACACCGTCTACCGTCGAGAAAACTGCGTCAAAACCGTCTAATGCGACTCCAAAAACTGCGTCAATTCCATCTGTGACAACCGAGAAGAAATTGAGGATTTTACCAAGAACAACTCCTAAAAGTCAAACAAACATGACTTCGATAGCGATTAAAAATGAGTCAATTTCAGAGGAGTCAACCACGAAAAGTGCGTCATTTTTGACCACATCAACTATAAAAGGAACGTCAAGTTTACCAATTCCGACAAAGAAAAATGTGTCAAAATCCTTGAATCACACGACCAAAACTATGTTAGGTTTGACACGGACGACTCCAAAAATTGTGACAGATCCACCTGTAAGAACCATGAAAAGTGCGTCAAATTTATTAAATCCGAACACGGAAGACATGACACCTTTGGTGACGTCAACGACCAATGAAACGTCAACTTCGTCAAATTTGACTACGGAAGGTATACCGACAACCACGAAAAATTTGTCAAATGTAATAAGTTCGAACATTAACAATACAAAAGGTGCGCCACCTTTGTCAGTTACCACAACGACAACTGCGTCAAATTTATCCGAAACAACAATGTCTACATTAAAGCACCGCAAAGCATGTCAATTTGGTGACAAATTAATGCCAGATAGTGCGTTTTGGACCCATAGCAACTTTTTCAACGTCACTTGTTTGGATGGACGCATCAAGGTCAGTCATTGTTGGTATATTATGAGCTGTGAAATTTCTACCACAGGTCCTGAACTGTGTCACGGATAAGGGCACCCAATTGGCATTGGGCACAAAATCGCACATCGAGGCCGGAGTACGGTATGCCTGTCAGCTCAACTTTCGGCACGAACAGGCACATAAACAAAACAAAAGTAAGAATGGTCATAATTGATCAGAACCAGAAAATAATTTGGATCATTAGTGATCGGACTATACTCATTAAACTATAAATAATCGGAATTAAAATGTTCCTATCTAAATGTAGTATACCTAAGTGATCATAGCAGAAAAGAATGATCGGACCATAAGTTACCAATATCTTTACAAAATTTAATTAATTAATAGCTCACCAGTCGGTTTTTTCTCGAATTTTTCAGCCTCTTCCGAACCGGTTCTGGAATGTGAAGGACAATTGGACCGACGCCTATCCCGTGGCGAATATATTCGGGACGGCTTCGTGGTGTCCTGTTGGCAGGATATTGTCCTCGGGTGTCTGGATCACCATGGTGATCTGGTCAAATCAGGACATCATTACCTGATCGGAAATCACCGCCAACTGCGCTTGTGCGGAGTATATGGCCAGGGCCGGTGGGCCAAGAGCGACCTAAAAGGTCAGATAAGCGGAAAAGTATTGATTATTCTAACCATTTAAGCCTTTAATAGATAGACTCTTATAACTAAACTATATTAATCGTTGTCTTTCACAAGCTACTAGTTACTAAAACTTAATTTAAAAGTTCCGACAAAATTGCCTTGCGATTTCCTGCTAGGCCTACTGCAGGTTAAGGTGCAAGTCCAGCCTGCGTAAACCGTTATCGGTGCGTTCGAAGTGCGATGCGGCGAAGACGGCATCCAGGTGTATAAGGCAAGATTCTTGTTTTTCCATAAAGTTAATCCGGTGAAGTGTTGCATTTTAGAACCAAAATTTAATTTGAATTTTTTAGTGTTTGGTGGATGGACGCCGAATTCACACTGGTATAATAAAAAATAAATTAATTTAAATTTAGTATTAAGGAACCGCCTGGTTCGACCGAGAAAATGTGCTGAATGTGTGCAAATAAAAAGAATGACTTTTGGATTAAAACTGAAAATATATATATTGTATTGTAATTTTTGGCAAATTATGAATTTTATACCATTTTCATCTTTAAAGTGATCATGAATCCTTTCTATAAAATTTATTCCTGCCAATTTTTGAATTCAGTTGCATCATTTGCTTTCTTCTTTCCCATTATTTGAACAGCCGAAGAGTATAAGTGCCGAAATGAAACTTTTATTGAATTTTGTTCGATCTTATTTCTTTATGCATAAATTTTCCTTTTTTTTCTCTGAATAAATGTATACAGCATAGAATACATTTTATAAATTTTACTGGATTCTAGGATTTTTAATATCATATATTAGATCGAATGAATTATATGGCACCATTATGATACAAATTATAGTTAGACACAAACATAGAATCCTAGGTAAGACCTGACAAGTGATGGAGTTGTAAGATGGAGTAGATTACCGGTGAAAATCATCCGAAATTCGAAGGGATTTTTTGCATAAAAAACGGAAATAGAAATTTCGAATGAATTTTACATCAAGATAATGTCCCAATACTAGTATCAAGAACCAAATCCATCTCTGACGCAGACGAATAAATGTATAATACGGGTTTTTATATCATTTTCCCATGGATTCTAGACCTTTCCCTTCATAATCTGATGAAAATACATTCTTGCATTTCCATTCTTTGCATATTTATTGGCTATATGGTCATACCGACTTCATATGGTCAGGTAAAAATGGAAAAATAATTTATTGCATAAATTCATATTGTATTAAGGTTGGAAATTGCAACAATTCCCTGGCCATATACCATCATAACGATTATTTCGGAGAGAATGATAATATTATTCGACAAAAAAAAGCCAAGAAAACTAGAAAGGGCCGAAAATCTTCCAGAAATTACAGTAAAAATTGCCTAAAAATAATATTGAATAAGTATACTCTCATTTGCAAATATATATTTTGATTTTATATACAATAGTATCAAGTATCAAGTGTTATCAATTTAAGGTATAAAGCAGCTTTAATCGGTTTTATAATCCTATTTCTTATAGTGATTTATTTATTTATTAATGATTCTAATATGCCATAATGATTATATCAATTTATCGATGCTCTCATACATCCAAATTTAACTAAAATAATAAAAATTGTCATAGGCAATATTCTCTACACACGCGGCCATATGGCTTCCATAGTGTCTAGTCAACCTTAGCGAATATATACTCTATTTTTCCCCATAAATATTTTTTGTAGGCAATCGAAATGGATATACTGGTGGAAAACGTGTCGGAAGGAAGGGTAAAATTCATAATAATTATTTTAAAAACATAATAATTTTTAGGTGGCCGAACAAGCACAGATGGGGGAGGAAGCAGTCAGATTTGAATGAATAAACAATTTACATGGCATACATAACTTGACAGTTTAGGTCGATTTGGATGGTTTGGAAGTAAAAAGCAACAACAAAAACAATCTTCGAGCAATAATGGAGGTGATCCAAATGCCCAAAAATTATATTTTTATTCGAATATAAACATGCATATCATAATAAACATCTGTAGTATAATGAATATTCAGGAACATTTGGTGGATTATTTAGGCGGAAGAACAGCAACACAGAAACCTCGGGAGGACAAACAGCGAATAATTCTGGTATATACAGAGATTTAGAATCCATGGAATATAATTGCATAAAGAATATGAAAATGAAAATTATTAAACGAATAAATAATAATAAAATAAATGCCTTAAAATAAATGCCGCCTTTTGCAGATCGATTTGGACGGACCGGAAATAGACAAAAACAATCGTCCTCTACGACCAATGATGGTAAGTCAATAAGAATTGTTTAATTCGTAAAATATTTAAGCAATAAGAAGCCATGAGAATAAAATTATCCAATAGTCTAAATATATATAAAAAAAATTCATCAGTGAATGATAAATGATTTGGCTAAAAAGGCTGATTAGATGGTTTTGAAAGTAACAAATGTAGAATTATATCCAACAATTAATGCATGGGAATATATAGAGAATATACATAGAAGCCATAATTAGCTACAAATTTAGGCGGCAATAATGGCGCTTCTAACGGTCGTTCCGGACGTTTTGGCTCTTTATTCAAGCGGAATAATAAAAACGACGGAGAAACAGGAAGTGGACGCCAGGGGCATCAGGGAACAGGAAGAAATGGTAATGGCATAACCCCGATAGAATACACATTTGGATAGAATCCATGAGAATATATTAGTATCGCTAGATTGTTGTTCTACTTTAGGTAGCTCTATGTGCAGATTATCAAGCCATAAAAAATCTATTTTATTCCTGAATAGAACATTAACATGCTGAATAAAGCCATGAGTATTATCGTCCGAAACCGTGAGATATAATGATTTTATTTGATCAGATTGATTATATTAAAAGAGTAGCGAATGAATTTTTTTTTATAAAATTTTTATTGCGTCTCTCTTCCGATTCAAATTAGAACCTATAAAAATATACGCGAAAAAGCTTAAGGGGCATATAAGGCCACCACATCTAAAAAGACATTAAAAGAAGCTATGAAATTAAATTTAAGGCAGGAATAATGACGATGATGATGGAGTTGGCTCTGGTGGTCGCACCGGACGTATCGGTTCTTTATTCAAGCGGAATAAAAATAACCAGGAAGAAAAAGGAGATGGACGCCAAGGGCACCAGGGAACAGGAAGAAATGGTAAATGGCATAATATTGCGGAACATGACGGTGTGTGGCGAGCTTTATCAAACCTAAAAAAAATTTTGAACTATTCGAGACTAAAACTATAAAAGATAAAAATGTGCAGAATTTTGTGCTCTATCTTAGGGTCTTTTTAGTTTTTCGAAATTCGAACAAAATCTTCTAAATTTCCTCTAAAAACACGATTTTCCCTTTAAAAGTATGATTTTTTCGAAAAATTTCAACTTTTTTAGGGAAATTCAAATATAATTAAATAATTAAAAATATCAGAAGATGGAGAATAAAATTCTGCACATTTTTGTCTTTTATAGTTTTGGTCTAGATTAGTTCAAAAAAAGTTTTAGGTTTGATAAGTTTCGCCCCGACACACACCGGCTCGCCACACAAAGGGGCGTACCGTAATATTGATAGATTACACAGCTGAATATAAGCCATGAAAGTATTTAATTCCTTTAGGTGTAAATTTGTTATTCTTTTATGTAATTTTAGAACTCACAAGTTAAAAAAGTTTAGTATTGGCATAGGCCTGAAATTTAGATATATTTTTAACCTGAATAGAGACTATTGGCATGCTGAATAGAAACCAGCCATAAATTATTACCGTCCGAAATCAACATAAAGAAACCGAATTTATGAGAATATAAAGAATAGAATAGACCATGAGAATAAATGGTGGCCAATAAAAAGCATAATATTATAAAATGGAAAAATTGATAAATTTATAGCTAGTCTCGATCGACTATTCATTGAAGTATTTCGAGTGAAAAAATCCGGCGGAACCCTTTATCAATCACAATTAAATCATATAGTATACCTAGATAACCTGTTATACAGGTTTTGCCATAAAGAATCGTTCAACCCGTTTAAAAAATCTATATTTTAAAGCGAAATTATGTAAATTATTTTCCTTTGGTATTTAAAAACTTTATGTTCCTTTGGCATTTAGAGACAAATAAAAAACATTACATCCAATCAGACGTGTAAAGACAAAGAGAAAGACTACGTCCAAACTCAAAAAATTTCGCTTCAAGATATAGATTTTTTTGAATCCTACTGTTTTCTGAAAGATTCTTTATCTTTATGGCGATGAGTGTATGTGGAAAAGAGTAGGGTTGCACGGGACCGGGACCGGGCCGGGATTCCCGGTCACCCCGGGACTGGAGTCCCGGTCCCGATCCCGGTTTTCAAGACCGGGACTGACCGGGACTGAAAATGCACTCCTAAGAATGGCATTTTTGGCAAAATTTTTAAAAATTTTAGTGAAAAGTTTAAGTTTCGATGGTGAACTTTTCCTAAAAATACACATTGGATTTGAAAAAATTTGAATTTATTTTTTGACACGAAAAAACAATATCTCTCTTTCTCTCCCGCATCCTATTCACTCTTTATGCATTCATTTTTGTCTCTGTTTACCATCCTTGACTTTCTAATCCTTTTCATTTTCTAAAATTTTTACCTACCATGTAAATTGGCATATTAATGTAATCCATTATTATTATTATTATGTTTTATTTTTATATTTAGAGAATATAGTCTTTAAGCTATAATGTCGGAAGTTTGGCGCCATTTTGACAAAATTGCTGATAAAGCGAAGTGCAAGTTATGCAATAAGAATCTTGACAGAAGTGATGGCTCTACAAAAGGCTTGTGGACTCATCTCAAAAGTGTACACCCTGAAGAACACGGCAAATTGAAAGGAACATCAACAATCGACAGCAAAGATAAAGTCCTTTTTAAATTATATTATGATCCTAAATGAATATTTTTAGCAAGCAAAAATTGATTCTTTCACCAAATATAAGCCTTCCTTTGACGAAAAACAACATGTTGAAGAAAAAATTGCAAGGATTATGCTAAGACAAAATATTGCCTTCCCATTTTTCGATGACAAAGACCTGAAGGATATTATTTCTAAAGCTTATCCCAATGTCAAAGTGAAAATTTCTCAGTTTTTAGTTCATTTAAAATTAATTTTTTTATTAATCATAGATCGGAGGAAGAGAATATTTTCGGCGAAAAGTTATTCCTCGTATGGCAGAAAATTTACGCGAAATGATCAGACAGAAAATTGGTAAATCATATTATTCATTGACTAGCGATGGTTGGTCGCAGCCAGTTCACTCACCTCATTTACAAAGGTAAAATCAAGAATCAACCGATATTTTATTTTCATCTATATGAAATTTAGTCTTACTATACATTTTGTGGATGAAAATTTTCAAAGATATGACTATGTGTTGGCGGCTTTCTCAATGGATGGGCTCTCCCACACTGGACAAAATATCTCTGATAAAATCGAAGAATGTCTGACAAAAAACGGATTTTTAACGAAGAACTGTGTTTCATTAGTGAGAGATGATGCCTCAAATATGAAACTTGCTGCTCAACTAATTCAGATTCCCAGGCATAAAAATACATAAAATGTTTACCTAATTCAGTAAATTTAGCTTCCAATGCAGTGCGCATTTTCTCCATTTATGCATGCATGATGCTCTGAAAATTGATTTTGTTCAGGAAATAATCACAAAATGTATCAGTTGGGTAAAGTTTTGTCGTACAACCATCGGAAGAGCAATCTTAAGACGCCACCAACAGGAACAAAATATGAATGAAAAACAGCTTATTTTGGTTTTTATATTAATATTTTTATTTATAAAATGCAATTTAGTGTGTCAAAAAAAAACTGGAATTCCGTTTTTCATATGCTGCAGCAATTTCGGGAACAAAGAAAAGCTTTATTATCAATTGAATTGGAGCGTCAACAGATAAATTCAGGGATACGATTTGCACCAAAAAGACCACGGTTACATGGGATGAACACAATACCAGCAGATTTGCCCCAAATTACTCAATTGGATTTCGATTTACTTAAGAAAATTTGTCCAATTCTCAAAATTTTCGAAATAGAGACATTAAAAGTATGCAATCAAAAAATATTCTTTAATATTTTTTAATTTTAGTTTTCACAAGAACAATCAACTGCCTCTACTATTATTCCCACTCTGAAGAAAATTGGCGAATTTTTATGTACATGTGACACTTTTTCTGAAAATTTAGAGCCTTTTATACAAAATTTGTCCGGAGTTATTGGCAAAAGATTGAAGAATTTGAACGAAAATAAGCTTTTGCAAATGGCTACTTTGANCCACAAGCAAATGTCAATGTATTTGATTGGTGGAAAAACAACTCGACACAATTTCCCGATCTTTCAAAATTTGCAAAAATCTTTTTATCTATCCCAGCTACTTCAATTTCAAGCGAAAGACTTTTTTCGAAAGCTGGTCTTTTGTATTCAAATACCCTGAGAAATAGGTCGTTTCACCTAAAACATATAATTAGTGAAATTGAAATTCGAATTAATTAAGATTATCAGCAGAAATGGCGGAAAATATCTTGATTGTGAAGGCAAACATGGACAAAATATTCTTGGCACCATCAATGGATGTTGAGGATGAGGATATTTCAAGTGACTCGGAATTGTTAGATGATGAAATTTAACAATTCAATCTTTAAAAAACTTATTTCTTTTGTTAAGACTTAAGATTATGAAAATTATTTGATATATATTTATTTTTTAAAATTTTTTTAAATAAATTTGGATTTTTTAAATGTTTGGAGTAAAGGCTGGTCCCGATCAGTCCCGATCCCGATCCCGGTTGAAAAACCTGGTCCCGGTCCCGATCCCGGTTTTGCTAGTCCCGGTCAGTCCCGGTCCCGGTTTTTGTCAAAAATCCCGATCCCGTGCAACCCTAGAAAAGAGCCATGATAGAAGGCATCGTATTAGATAGCATTACTAATAGACGCTGTGGACTTATTAGATATATTTTAGACAGAAATAACGGTGAAAATGATGGGGCCTCTAATTCTAATGGTCATTCCGGACGTATTGGCTCTTTATTCAAGCGGAATAATAAAAACGACGGAGAAACAGGAAGTGAACGCCAGGGGCACCAGGGAACAGGAAGAAATGGTAAATGGTATTATAACATTGATAGGATGCACAACTCTAAAAGAAGAAGGGTAAAAGCAGTGTTGGGAAAAGCTCCAGCTCCGCTCCGGAGCCAGAGCGGAGCCAAATTTTTGAAAAGACCGGAGCTGGAGCCGTAGCCAAAATTTATGAAGGGCCGGAGGCATGGAGCCGCATTTTTTGAGGCCCGGAGCCGGAGATTTTTCCTTACAGAGTCGGAGCCAAAATTCTGATTTTCCCAACACTGGATAAAAGGTATGAGAATACCACTAGATAAAAGTTTATGGTTATGGTTATGCTTCTTGGTAACTTTATGTTACGAATTATAAGTAGGGTCGCAACTTTTATGCGCAAAAATTTCCCAAATATGCGCATAAAATATGCACAAAAAAGTGCCAAAATATGCTCAAAATTTCCAAAATATGCGCAAAATATGCTCAAAATTTTGACTAAATGTGACCTAAAAATGAAATTTTTTTTGCTCAAAAAACGTAATAAAACTATTTTTAAGGCGAATTTAAGCATATTTAAGGCACTTAAAGGTTAAAATTAAAGTTTGATGGCTTTTTTACACTTTTGACTTTTTTCAGGCCTTTTTGAAGCTTTTTTGAAAAAACAATGGATTTTCTTGAAAAAATTGGTCATTTTTCTTTGAGAATTATAAATAATTAACTATGCTAGATTTTATAAAAACTCCAAAAAAAAATTCAAAAAAACCGAAAACTTCAAAAAAAAATTCAAAATATGCTTAAAAATTCCAAAATATGCGGAAAATTTGCCAAAAAGTTACCAAAATATGCTCAAATATGCGCAAAAATGCGAAATATGCAAAATATGCACAAAAAGTCGAAAATATGCAAAAATATGCAGTTAGAAATCCATGCTAGAACGTTCAAACCATGCTAAAAACATGTTTTACGTGACTTTCAGGTCGTTCTGAGCCAGCAAAAAAAATATGCATTTGCATAAAAGTTGCGACCCTAATTATAAGAAGCAATTACCTACTATTGGTAACTGAAAGTATCGAACGAGTTTGAATCGAAACTTTTGAGATTTGAATAAAAATTAAAAAATATATATATTTAAGAATTAAAATGGATTGAAAGAATGAATTTCGATAGAATCCTTTTAGCTAAAAATCATAGTTATTATCAGATTACAATGGCATGAATAGGAGCCATGGAATTGTATTTCAGGTGGAAATAACGACGAAAATGGTCCAAATGGTCGTTCTGGACGGTTTGGTAACCTGATCAATCGACGGAATGGCAATAAAAATAACGAAAATAATGAAGAAAATGGTGGATCAAATGCTGGATCAGGTAAAAATATTTATTTTTGAAAATAATTTTTACCAATTTTTTGATGTGATAATACAAACTGATGATGATGAGTCACTTATTAATATTAATTTTAGATTATATTTTAGTATAAATCAAAAAATTATTTTCTTTGAACAAATAGATGAAAGGTATCTCGTTGAGCAATTTTCTAAAAAAATATTATATAAAATAATTGTTTTAGGAACAACTCCTAATAAGAAGCAACCTTCGCGTTTTGGTAGCTTGTTCAACAAATATGATCAATTTTTTAAATGCAAAAAATGCATTTTTAGATGCGAGAACTGGATCAAATAGGAAAAATCAG
Source organism: Rotylenchulus reniformis (assembly GCA_001026735.1). Taxonomy (NCBI): domain Eukaryota; kingdom Metazoa; phylum Nematoda; class Chromadorea; order Rhabditida; family Hoplolaimidae; genus Rotylenchulus; species Rotylenchulus reniformis. Next base: position 85,087 of record LDKF01000006.1, read on the forward strand.
ATTGATGGCGAAGAAGATGAACCTAATTCTGAATCAGGAAGAAATTCCGGAGGGCATGGACTAGGCTCAAAGGTAAAATTCAATGAGAATATTCAAAATAAAAATGAATTTTTAATAAAAAAATTTAAATATAAAAATGATGTTTTTATAGGGTGGTCGGACAAAAAATAATAATCGGAGAGACACCGAAAAAGAGATTGATGAGGAAGATGATGAAAGAAGAAATGGAAAGAGTACGAGAAGAAGGGTAAGAACAATTTGGAGGAAATTTGAGAAATTTCATTTTTAAGAAAATTTTTGAAAACTTGGAAGCTAAAAGTTTGGAAATGAATTTTTATGGACACAAAAATGAATGAATTATTTCAGAAACAGAGAAATAATTAATATTTAATTGAAAATTTTAAGGGATATAGAAATCAAATTTTAAGAAAAATAAAGGCAGAAATGAGGAGGACGAAGATGATGAAGGTGGCACCATCAAAAGTTCAAAAAGAAATCGACTAGGAACATTGCGGGACAAATTGAGGGTATTTTCATTTTTTTTAAATAATTTAATATATAAATTAAGCGAATTAAAAAGATTATTTCATGAAATGGGAAGACAAAGAATCAACTTTGTCAATAATTATAAAAAATAATGGAAAAAAGGATGGGAAAATTGAATTTATTGGAGAAATTAATTGAAACGGGCGAATTTAATAAATTTACAGATATTTTAATTTATTTTTGAACAAAATTTCCACTCAAAATACAAGAAAAATGGGAAAAGTATAAAATGATAAATTAAAATGAATTTTTAGGACCTAAACATGGAGTTTACCTTATTATAACTAACTTATTTCCATATTTTCGAATAGACTTATAAAAGTTCGTAATTTTTAATTTATTAATTAAGAAAAAAATAAAAATAATTATTAAGGGTAAAAATAATGGACGAACTAAAAATGGAAGAACAAATAATGAAGATGATAAAGAGGAAGATGGTGATGGTGATGAAGATAATGGAGGTGGAGGTGGAGGAGGGAGGAGTAAAAAATCCAAAAATAAAAAACGACGAAAATTCAGTTCGCCGCTCAGCAAACTCAGGGTAAAACATTTGTCAAATTTTTGCTAAAAGCGATTTACATATTCTAAAAATTTGAATTTTCCTTTTGTAACCAAAATCAAACATTTTTGATTTATTTAATACCATCTTTTACAATAAATATTTTTATTATTTGTTGATTTAGGGTCACGGAAAAAATCGAAAATCAAATACGGATGAAGGTGGTGGTCTTGATGAGGATGATGATAATGATGATACTCGGGATCGAGAGGACGATGATAATGAAGATGATGATGGAGGAGGAGGAGGTGGTGGAGGTGGAGGGAGGAGTAAAAAATCCAAAAACAAAAACCGACGAAAATTCAGCTCGCCGCTCAGCAAACTCAAAGTAAATTTGGGGAACTTATTAATTGGTTCAATTTTTAAAAGGGTTTTTACGTTTCTTTTTTTGGGATTAAAAAATCTTTAGCAAATTTTGCAAAAAAAAAATTTGTTTATTTTTTGTTGATTAAGGGTCGTGGCAAAAATCGAAGAACTAATAAGGATGACGATGATGGTCTTGTTGAGGATGGAGAACCTCGGGATCGGGAGGACGATGGTAATGAAGAAGATGATGATGATGAGGGTGGTGAAAACAATCGAACAAAAAACAGGCAAATCGGAAATTAAAAGAAAAACGAGAATAATTTTTGAAATTTAGGAAAAATAGCATGGGAAATGAAGAGGATGAAGATGATGAAGAGGAAGGAAGACAACGTCCGGGACATGTAGAAGATGAAGAAAATGATGATGATGATGAGGAAGGAGAGAAGGAAGGTGGAAGAAAGAGGAGAAAAGACAATGCAAAAAGGAGGAGAGCAGGAGGGACGACCAGAGAAAGAGAGGATGACAGGTATAGATACAGGGAAAATGATTGGAAAATAATATAAATAGCAAAAATAAATAGAAATTTTTTTATAAAAGATTTTTTTCTAAACTCTCTTCTTCCCCCAAAAAATAAAATTGTTTCCTAACGGTTATTATTTTTTTATTAATGGGAAAAAAATTTTTAAATAAAGAAACAAGATAATTAAATATAAATTTATGATAAATAAATAAAATGAAATCGATTAAATTTAGTGGCCTTACTAGTGCTCCGGAGGATGAGCTAGATGAAGATGATGAAGATCAGAGGAAAGGGGTAGGAAAAAACTTCAAATTAAAATTTTGTGAAAATAAATTTTGCCTAGGAATTTTCTAAATCAATGTACAAAAATATGGATTCGTCTAAAATTTACTTTTTTTATAAGCCAGTCATTTAATTAAAAAAAATTAAAAATTGATATTAATCAATTATTTATGAAGTAAATAAATTTTTTATATTAATTTACAGAATTCCGAAAGGAGATCCAGACATCGGGCGTCTGACGAAGGTGAAAATTAAAAAATAAAATAAAATAATCGAAAAAATAGACCAATCTGCGGAGGAGTCAGAGCCGGAAGATGTTGATGAGGAAGATGATGAAGATAAAGATGAGGAAGAGGAAGAAGACCAAACTGAGGAAGAATCGGAACCGGAAGATATTGAGGATGAGGAGGAGGAAGAAGAAGACGAGAAAAGGGTAAGAAATTTCAGAGAAAATCGAGTTAGTCAATAGTGAAAAATATTATCATTACCCAAATTGAAAAAATTTTTTGAAAAAAAGAGACTATTTTTTCGAGGGAAATAGTCATTTCTTTTTTTTGGAGAAAATAATAATAAAATTAATTTAGCCAACTAAAAGGAGGAGGAAAACAGTGAAAAGAAAGAAAACTACGAGGAAGAAGGGGAGGAGGAAGGAAGAATCTCCAGAAGAAGAGGAGGAGGAAGAGGATGAGAGTGAAGAAGAAGAAGATAGCGAAGATGATGATGATGATGAAGAGGAAGAAGAAGAGGATGAGGAGGAAGAATCGGAAGAGTATCAGCAACCAGTGGAGACGGAATATGAGCAAGAAGTGGAGGAAGAAGATGATGAAGAGGAGGAAGAAGAAGGAGAAGAAGAACGGGATGATGAAGAAGAGGAAGAAGAAGTGGAAGTGAGCAGGGGAGGAGGATGCAGAGACACCACGACAGAATGCAGGCAAAAAAATTGGGATTTTTAAGAGAAATTAAATGAAGTCAGAAAAAAGTGGAAAATCGGAGAAATTTTTCAGAAAATGGGAATCCTCCAATAAATAGTACTTTAACATTAAAAAACAAATAAAATAGGCGAAAAATTCCATTGAATTGGAAATTTAATTTTGACTCTAGGATTTTATGAAGAGAAAGTTTTCTTTTATGAACTTTCTCTCTGCACCTTTTCTTTGTGTACTCTCTTATCCCTTATCGTTATATTTCTCTGTCACCTCAATGAAAGATTCACTTCATAAAATTCTAGGTTCAAATCAATTCAATTGACGCCCAGTTTTCATGTTATTGAAAGCCTATATACAGTATACAAAATATTTAGCGGAAAAGATGTAAATATTTATAAATCCCATTTTGGAAATTACAAAAATATTCCTGATCTGAGGAAAAATAAAAAAACACAGAGGATTCCATGAATTAAGTAGAACAGGAATGAGGGGAAAATAACTACTAAATAAAATAACGGAAGAAATATATTAAAAATATGCAGAAAAATTTTCAAAAAAAAAAAGTTTGTTTTAGAAAAATAAAATTTAGGCAGAAGAGAATGGATTTGTATTGTGAAGACGAGGCCTATGAGGAAGACATGCATCTGCGATGTCCGCTGTCATGCAGATTTTGTAAAAGTTGGTTGAGAATTAAATAAAAAAAATCAAATGGAAGGTTGTTATTATTATAGCTTATTAGTGATCAAAATTTCAGCAAACAAACTTTTATGGGGGAATTTTTGAGGTTTTTTAAAAAACAAAAATCGTAGAAAATTTAATTCTCAGAAGATGCAATTTCGTTTTAATAATTTTATTATATGATAAATATCAAAAAATAAAATTTATATTTTGGGCGGCGAGTCTTGGCATTATGACTATGAAGTGCATTATCGGGAATTGGGCTGTCGGGATCACGACAACAATTGCGAGGATTACAAGGAAAAATGTCGTTTACCGGTGGGCAAATTTATTTTTTAGAAAATGATAAATTTTGTCAAAAATAAATATTTTTGATTTCGAAACAAAGTTTGAGTTTCGAGGATAATTTCCTTAAGAAAAAATTTCCCTACAATTTTTTTTCTATTTTGGTCTAACTCTCTAAGCTAATATTTTTTAAAAAATAAAAGCAAATTTTATATATTAATAAATTTTCTTAAGGATCACCTTGTGTATATGGAGCAGAACTGTGCCCTGACCTGTCGACGCTGTCCGACTTTTCTTCGCTTTGATGCGGGAAAGAAAAAATGAAAAAATTCTTTTAAACAAAAAATTGATATTAAAGATTTATCTTTTTAAAATGGAATGAAATAATGTAAACTGGAAAGTTGTAATATATTGCTTGGCCGCCATCAGAGCGAGATCAATTTGCATCCTTTTTAGCGGACCAGGACATTAGAGATCCTGCCGCTAGAGCGCCAAGCGCCATAACTCGGTTCAAACCAAACCTAGAGAAACGAGTTTGGTGTTAAATGATAGAGCATTAAAATAGCTACAAATTGCTTCTAAGCTCATCCGAATTGGCCCACTGCAAAAAAAGTTATGGCCAAAATACGCAATTTTTTCGAAATTGGCAAATACGTGTGATTATCTTGGCCATAACTTTTTTTGGAATGGACCAATTCGGATGGGCTTAGGCTTATTTTGTAGCTAATTTTATGCTCTATCTTTCCATACCAAGAACATTTTGCTAAATTCCTTCTAAGCTAAGTTATCGCGCTTGGCGCTCTAGTGTCCCGGCGCTCTAATGTCCCCTACCGCCTTTTTAGTGCCGAGCGATCATACGTGTGCTTGTGACTTTACTACAGAACACCGGACGCGAAAGACCGAACTCCGCACTACCCGGTGTTTCGTGACTCTGTTGTTTTGTAATTGTAGTTCAGAAATGCTGTTCGTTTCAAGTTCTCGCTCGACCGCAAAAAATTTACAAATTGATCTCACTCTGGCGACCAAGCAATAAATATTTTTTCATCAGTTTCCAGAATTTTATAATCATACGTGACATTTGAAAAATTATTTAGTTGAAAAATATTTTGACTTCAACAAATATGTAGAGCCGAAAAAAGATTGGAATTCTATGGGTCAGTTTTAGACAAAGATTTGTATTTGTAATCATTAATCAATAAACTTTATTTAAGCGAATGCAGATTTTTTCAATTTAGTAATGTTTCTACCTTATTTAGAAATTAAAAAAGAAAAACCGGAATCTACACTCATCGCCATAAAGAATCTTTCAGAAAACAATAGGATTCAAAGAAATCTATATCTTGAAGCGAAATTTTTGAGTTGGATTTGGACGTAATAACTTGGACGTAGTGTCTTTATCCGTCTATAAAATGCCAAAGGAAGATAAAATCTTTAAATGCCAAAGGAAAATAATCACATAATTTCGCTTTAAAATATAGATTTTTTAAACGGGGTGAAAGATTCTTTATGGCAAAACCTGTAACATTTTGTTCAAAAAAAAATAAACATTTTTGGCTTCCCGCCATTTATTTTTTTCTTTCCATTCCTTTCCATCGCTCATACTGCACTCTGCTCGCAATTAATTCCACAGGAAAATTGTGACGCGTGTACTTTCATCTTCGAACCTATGTATAAACACTCGCCAAGTCAATCGGAGTTGGCTTGCATCGCAGCAGATCCATTTGCTAGATTACATTTAGCGGAAGAGCTCAAAATCGATTAAAATTTCGAAAAAGCTTACATATAGGCACATTTTCGGTTTGTGTCCACAATTTGTCCCCGAAAAAAATTTTTGGGAGAAAAATTTACCCAAAGATGTCCCTTGGGGTAATTTTTGATGCTGAATCCGAATTTGACGTCCATTTTGACATAACGCATCATCTGACGTCACTTTTTGACGTTGATATTGGAAAAAAATTAAGGAAATTATCAGGAACTTTTTTGAGTCAATTGACGCATTACATCAAAATGGACGTCAGAATCGGATTCAGCATCAAAAATTACCCATGGAAAGTCACTTTTTCAACAAAAATTTTTCCACAAAAAATTGGGGCTCAAATTGTGGACACAAACCGAAAAAGTGCCCATACATACCAGGTCAATGCATAAAAAAGTTCGCTTTTTTAAAAGTGTTTGTATTTTTAGATTTTCAATAAATTATCGCAAATTTTCTGCTTTTACCAGTCTCTCTGAAGTCTCCTCTACCTGCAATAATTTTTTCAGATTTTTTTGGCCCATTTTACATGGAATTTTAGTCGACCCAATCCCAATTACCGAGGGTATAGAAATTTTTGACACCATTTTCCACATTCAACCCAAAAACCGAAAAAATGTAGTGAAAAAGAATTGAAACTGTAATAAAACATTGAAAACGGATATATTCCTTTGGTTAATGGTGTTAAAATGATCCTAGGAGATCCATTTAAGAAACATAGGCATCAACTTCAAAAGGGGTCCAAAAACCCATTCGTCAAGGACAAACAGGTCCTGACCTTCAGAGAAAAGAAGCAGAGAGAAATATTCTGCATAGAATTATAGCGAAGACCTAGGCTTATCATGCTGGAATAAAGATGGTTCCGAAAAACTTTTCCTTTGTAAATTTTTTGGTCCCACAAAGGTCCGGTAATCCATGTGTTCATCGAAACAGCAATGGGAAAAGGCTTGTCTTTAAAGTGTGACCAAACATAGAAGATGCAAAGTTTTCAGAAAACTGACTAAATCGATTGAAAGCTTGGTCCAATAGGATTGTTTTCTTCAAAAAATTGAATTGTGAAATTCCATGAAAACTTAGTTTTGATCCCTCGACTCAATCTCGCTAGAAAACATGGATTTTTTGAATTTTTGAACCAATTCGAGTCTAAACGCTTGGTAAAACCTTCTCTTTTCATCCTATTCTGGTACAGACCATCCTATATTATCCAATTCTGCAGGGTAGAATTTTCAATGGACTCTTAATAGAATTTTATGGAAAGTTCAATAGACCCACCATTATCTTTAGGACAGTGTCCCACCTCACCACTCAAATGGCATCCTCAATTACTCCCTTAACTCGATTGACAGGAAGATGTTTAGTGATCCGCCTGATAATTTAGACCTTGTCCCCTCACTTCATCACCAAGTTATTTTCCCCGAATACTTCTAATGGGATTATTGCCTCATTGAATTTCTCGAGGTAGAGTATTTGATTGGGCCATACCCTATCCCAAAGATGGGCACATATTTTTTTGAAAACGTATTAATAAATTCTCGTCCCATTGGATAAAGATAGTTGAGACCCTGGGGGCAATACTTTATTGGTTGATTTCGTTGATTGTAATTGTTTTTGATTTTATATGATTTTTTTCATTCATTAAAATTTATTTTAAAAAAAGCGAACTTTTTTATGCATTGACCTGGTATTAAGAAACATTAATCTTTTTTAATTTCTTACAGTTTTTAAGCAGTTTTCCGTTTTCCGTAAATGTATATATTTCAAAACTTTCAGATTTATTCAAATGCATTATTAAAATGAAAAGTGGGAGCCGATTGGATTATTTTGGATCTAAATTTTTATGAAGAGAATTTTTCGCTGAAATAGTGACAGAGAAATAGGCTCTACTCCAGTTTACGCGTCCAATGGACCTTTTACGCGTCCAATCGACTTTTACGCGTCCAATCAATCTTTACGCGTCCAATCAAAAGTTTACGCGTCCAATCAAACTTTTGCGCGTCCAATCAAAAAAATAAATAAATTAACGATTAAAAATGATTAAAACATAGTGTATTGCATGCCTTTGCCCTCTTCCATCACCATCTTCTTCTCCCAGAACAGTATTTTTATGAATTTTATACGTATACGAACTTCGTGAAGTACGTGATGCGTTCTACTGTTTTTTTTCGACTATATGTGCTAACTCACGTACCAGTTTTTTTCACGTGCATTTAGTACGTGACTATGTTATGGGGATAATACGCGAGTACGGTACGTAAATTGAGTAATAAATGGAAGATATGTTTGCGTTCGGGCGTCCAAAGCCGAAGTGGCTAGGGAAGTCAGGGTTCCGAGGGTGACCGGGATCGGGATCACCGTTTCCGGCGTCCAAATCCCTTGGCCGGGCTTCGAGTGGGCGCTGGGCCCAATCTCCACCCCCTCTTGGCCGGCCACCGAGCGTCGCTCCCCTTCCGGGATGGCGTGGGGACAACCGCGAGCGTTATGGGCGCCACTCACTGGCACCCCAGAGGCCCCCTCAGATCGAAGTACGAACACTCGGGTCTCCTCGACCCAGTCCTTAGCATCCGTTGCGCAGTGATCAGCGTGCTGATCAGGCCCACTCCCAGTGGCCAACTTCACCAACTCTCCCATCGTGTTCGGGCGAGCGGGACCAGTTGAGGAAAGCATGTAGACATCGGGGGACCCCGGTTCCTTTCTTGAAGGATTGGGGTCCGTTGTGGACGCTAGTCCCGGTTTCTGCTTCTCACCTCCGGAGTACTGCTTGAACTCCTTGGGAGGGTCTTTCCTCTTGTCCTTGGATCCATTGTGACCCTTGTCAACAATGGTGTCCTTAGTGGACTCTCGTCCAGCGCGAATCTTCGCGCTCAACCCGCGGAAGTACTGCTCGAACGTCCTGGGCGTCCTTGGTGACAAAGTCCAGGATCCCTGGAGACCTTTGTCTCCCACGGGGTCCGTGGTGGACTCTCGTCCTGGTGCAAGCTTAAGCCTAGGGGGATTTACTTTGTAGCTCTCTGGCCTGAGGCCAACTTGGTGATGAGTTTCGGGGTTCATCCCCCCACTCATGGCCCATTGCTGGGTCCAAGTCCACTTCATCTCCTCTCGAGTCCGGTCCGCACTTGGCGAGCCGGATTCGGACCTTCCGGGACTGAGTCCCATGCGGTGAGTTTGATCTTTTAAGTTCTCTGGCCTGAGGCCAACTAGACGCTTCTCCGGCTTCACTTCTCCTGGGCACTGGGCCCCTCCTCCCATCTCGATCACGCTCGGCGACTTTTCGCCGCGGTCCTCATGGCCTTTCTGGCCAAGCCCGACTGCCCGACCGGTGACCTGCGCGAGGTCCCTCTGCCCGGTGTGCCCTGTCGGCTTGCCTGCCTCAGATCCACAAGTGCGGTTCAATGTCGTCGTCTGCATGATGAAATTTCGCTGAGGTGCTGTTGTGTCGTCGTCGAAATGGCTGCTGAAGAATGACTCCTGGGAAGGATCCTTTTCCTTCCTTTTGCCCGCCTTTTATGTCCTTCCGTCTCCCCCCTTTGGGGTGGGCGGGGTTCCGACGTGTTCCAGCACGAAAAGCGCTTGGTTCCCGCACGAAAGTGCAGGAAACGGCGCTAATCCGTTCCTTTGAACCGTCGGGGCAGCAGGTGGTTGGTTCCGCCCACATGCTGTGGGAGTCGAGTGCTTGCACTCTCTTCCCTTTTTCCTTCCTCTGCCTCTCTGGCAGGGAGTGGTCAAAAGTGGGCAATGATCTTTTTGCCCGCCCTTTTCTCTCACCGCCATTTTTGGCGGTTTCTCTTACCGCCCCACACTCTTTTCCTTTTCCTCTCGTCGTCTCTTTTGACGGCCCTCTTTCTGTCCCCTACTCTCTCCTCTTTGGCTGAGCATGTTGTTGACTTGCTCTTTTGTTAAGCAGCCGGGGAGGAGAGTTGACCAACGAGTGTGATTGTTGGTTTCTGGACGTGATGGGGCTATGCCCCATCACAATTGGTACATGTTTTCACAGAATTTCCCGTGCTACGTACACGAACCTCGTGAAGTACGTTATACATTCTACTGGTTTTTTCGACTACATGTGCTAACTCACGTAACAGTATTTTCACGTGTTGTTGGTACGTGAGTACGTTATACACGTACCCCTTATATACTGGTACGTGTTCTCTCAAAATGTCGATCTCTAGTTTTTATTAATGTTTCTTTGAAATTAACAGATCCAAATTTCCGAACATGTACATAAGGTGTTATAGAGAGAAAATCAAGGATAAGTTATAAATTCATTATTTAATCGCAATAATCAAGAAAAATAAGGCATAGGGGGAAGGCGGATTAGTGAAATGAAAACGACGAATAAAAAAATAACTACCACATACGCAGAAGAGAAGATTTTTTATTATAAGTATGTTTTCTCGGATTTTCGTTAATCGTTTATTTATTATTTTTGATTGGACGCGCAAAAGTTTGATTGGACGCGTAAACTTTTGATTGGACGCGTAAAGGTTGATTGGACGCGTAAAAGTCGATTGGACGCGTAAAAGTCGATTGGACGCGTAAAAGGTCCATTGGACGCGTAAACTGGAGTTGAGCCGAGAAATATAACGAAAAATATAAATTTTTTCGAAAAATTTTTTTCTCCAAAGGCAAAAATTTGATCAATTTCCTTAAGAAAATTCGTAAAAACTTCAATAAATTTTCCCCGGCGGCCCCGACGGGGACCCCCTCCCCCCATTCGCCCATTCCCCCCCNGTTCCTTTGAACCGTCGGGGCAGCAGGTGGTTGGTTCCGCCCACATGCTGTGGGAGTCGAGTGCTTGCACTCTCTTCCCTTTTTCCTTCCTCTGCCTCTCTGGCAGGGAGTGGTCAAAAGTGGGCAATGATCTTTTTGCCCGCCCTTTTCTCTCACCGCCATTTTTGGCGGTTTCTCTTACCGCCCCACACTCTTTTCCTTTTCCTCTCGTCGTCTCTTTTGACGGCCCTCTTTCTGTCCCCTACTCTCTCCTCTTTGGCTGAGCATGTTGTTGACTTGCTCTTTTGTTAAGCAGCCGGGGAGGAGAGTTGACCAACGAGTGTGATTGTTGGTTTCTGGACGTGATGGGGCTATGCCCCATCACACCTCCCCCTTGGCGCGGAAGTGCGTCCTCGCACTTCCACCAAGTTTGGTTTTTTGTAAGCCCTGAGGGCCATAGTCTACCATTGTGTACCGTAGTCTACCATGGTGGACTGTGTTATGAGGGCCTGCGGAAGCCCATAAAAGTTTTGGTTGTTACTTTTTAGTTATCTGTACTGAGTACAACTTGGTTGCATTTGGCCATGCCTGGCGATAGTCTGCCACAGTTTGCCATTGTGGGGCCAGCGGATGCCCGAAAGAGACGAAATTGAACTTTATTAGATTTCTGTGCTGAGCACAACTTGGTTGCATTTGGCCATGCCTGGCGATAGTCTGCCACAGTTTGCCATTGTGGGGCCAGCGGATGCCCGAAAGAGACGAAATTGAACTTTATTAGATTTCTGTGCTGAGCACAACTTGGTGGCATTTGGCCATGCCAGGCCATAGTCTGCCACGGTCTGCCGTAGTCTACCACGGTCTACCGTAGTCTACCACGGTCTACCGTAGTCTACCACGGTCTACCATAGTCTACCGCAGTTTACCGTGGACTACCACAGTTTGCCGTAGTCTACCACAGTCTACCACAGTGGGACCAACTTGACTGGGCTGCTCTCACTGCCTGCCAGGAGCCGAAGCCCCTTCTCTCCAATTGAGCTCTCGCGCCGGTCGAGTGTTAGCGGTGAACGCCACATTCTCGTGCCGGGAGTCCATGATCACCTGGCCACGTGGAGAGTACACCAGCGGGGTGTTCTCCGGTTGGGTGATCAACCAATCCAGGTAGGCCTGGTATTGGCGCCCTTCCACTGGTGGTGAGAACACCGTGGTTCGCATGACGTACTTCCCGACAGCCGCTTTCGGCTCTGCCTCAGGGTCCCTTGAACTCTGATCGAATTTCTCATGGAGCCAGTCCATGTTACCGATCACAAATGCGGCCTCTCTTGCTCGGGTGAAGGCCACCGTCGCAATTTTGGCCTCATGGACGAATTCTCTGGCCGCAGCCCTTCCTTCTTGTGGTCTCGGGGAGCTGTTCCTCGTTGTGATTAAGATCACAAAGTCCGCTTCTTGTCCAATGTACGAGTGGACAGTCCGTACCTCGACTCGGCAGTTTTCCGGAGGTTGCGCAGGTTCCGCTGCAAGCAGCTCTGCTGCAATGCCTTCCATGTTTCGCGCCGAGCCGGTGTAGAAGCACACCACCGTCACCGATGCGTGTGGTACTCGCATTCTGAGCATTCTCAGAATGGACCTGGCCACATCTTCCTGTCCCGGATTGCACCAGGAAGTGCCAAATGCGGGTTCTTCCGGCTCCCTCAAATGGATCAGGGAGATTGGGATTCTCAGGGACACGACCGGCACATGGTAGGTTTCTACCATGGTGCGGATGTTCTCGTGTCCGAGACCATGCCTCACTCTTTCCGCATAAAATGCGTAACTGATGATCGGGACCATTTCCTTATGGAAGCGGTATACCTTTTCCAGGGACATAGTCTTGTTTCTGAGCCATCGATCGAAAAATTCCGCCACTGAGTGCAGTGCGAATTTAAACTGATCAATGCTCGCCCAATCGTGTTGCACGTATGGTGGCAACTGACGGACATCTCCCGTCACGACCAATTGGTCGATTCTGGTGGCCCAGACCAAGTTCTGGACGTCCACCATTCGGACCATTTGGCACTCATCAACCATCAGCAGGCTGAAGTCCTCAAGCATCTTGGTTAGCTGTTGCGCTTTCGCAACGGTGCAGACCACGATCTTGATCTTGTCCTGACGCATCAAGACCATTCTGGCCATTTTGTCGTCATCGGTCAGGTCTCCCGGATGCTCCGTCTTATTGCGGACATAGTTGCGGCAGTTTTCCACCTGCGCCTCCGAGAGCACCTCCGGTCCAATCTCCTCATTCTCACGGCGTCGAATCAGTTCTTTGACGTGTGCCACAACCCCAATCTTGTTGAGGAGGGCCTGATTCAACCGTGGGCCATATTCCCGAGCATGCTCGGCGATCATCGAGTGCGTCGACTGGATGGCCAGGATGGATGGCACCACTTTGTCATCCAGGTCCAAAAGGCCCTTGGCCTTGCAGATTTCCTCTGCCAAGTGCATGGCCGCAAGATTCGTCACTGCCACGCCCAGGATTTTCTCCCCAGGGCGACAGAGTCCCATATATTCGGCGATTTTCCCGAGCAGGAGGGTCTTGCCCGAACCTGCCGGTGCCTGTATAAAGATGCCGGGGTGTAACGCAAAGACCGTCGCATAGAGAGCAAGTTTTTGCTCTCTGTTAAGGCCTTGGTCTTTGCCCAGCATTCTTCGCTGCTCAATTCGCTGCTTGATGGTCCTTTGGTGCTCCCACAGGGGGTTGCAACGGGCCAGGTAGGCCAGCTGACCTTCCTCATCAGACGGTCTCACAACGAGGATTTCCTCATTCTTCTTCCCGTAGTCCTTCGGGGGCTCGTGATACTTGGGGCAGTCGCCCAAGGACCTCGGCACGTCTCTGCTGGTGCCGGCCATTTCAAAGGACATCTTGATGTCCTTGGTGGGCACCAATGTGCAGAGTAGCTCCGTTCGCATGGACTGGAAGCCCACGGCCCAATCTTCCTCTACCAGCTGGGGTTCTGGACAGCTCGCAAGGAGATCAATCCGTTCCTCCAGACCGGTGGCCTGCTCATCAATGGTCAAACGCAACTCTTTGCGGTTTGGCCAGGTGATGTCCAACCATTCTGATTCCTCCTCCGCTGTCACCGATTCTCCCTCGGGTACTTCACCTTCTTCAGTGGATTCCACTGGGTTTTCGTCATCCATTCTCAGTTGGTCCGCGAAACTGTGCCCCAACTGGTGCACAGACGGGTTACCATCCTGGTCCACTCCACTGGGTTTGGGTTCTTTCCCCCGCCCCCATCTCTCCACGATGCGACGGAATCGGACATGCCGAATTTGTCCATCTGGGTCCATGGCCAGTGCCTGTGTGATGGTGCGAAACATGGGCACCCACCTTGTCCCAACTCTCGTTTCCAATCTTCCCATGGAACCGGGCCGAAGGTACCTCGTACAGGCAATGATGTCCAGCTGGCTGGGTTCAGTCCATGTGGGAGTGAAAGTGTAGGTCCGGTTGGCTTCGAGATCTGAGATCTCTCCCGGCACCTTCACTCGCCTCATTTCATGGACGTACTTTTGGCGTTCACCCGCCGATGCCGCCGTGTTCGCCATTCTCAGGACATCAAAGTCCTCACGGAAACTTCTTGGGGTGTGATTCCCGTCTCCGAGACCTTGGTTGCGTACCAGCTTCTCGCGGACATCTGCTGGTAGCATTTCCATCCACATCAGCACGCATTCGCCATTTTCCGCTGCTTGAGCGTATCTGGCGTATGTTGCTGGGACCTGCAGATCCCCTATATAGAGGGTCTGGTTCTTCTGTTTCCCGTACGCATTGATCCATACGTACTGTCCTTGCCGGGGTGGTTCAAGGAACCCGTTCGCATGCGATCCATCCAGGATCAGGGCATTTCTGGCCGAACTGCCCCTCTGGAAGTGCAGCGACGCGAATTCCACCTCCCATCGGAATTTGTTCTTCGCGGGCTTCGGCTGCTCAAGCATGGTGATCACCGCCACCTGCTTGAACTGTTTCAGCCCCGAGTCCTGAGTTTTCTTGAACTTCAGGGCCGCGCAGCTCGGAATGAGAATCTTTTGCTGCTGGTCCTGGAAGTGTCTCTGGGGATCGGAGTTCCCCGGCTGGAATTCTCTTGGGGTTCCATCCGGTTTGGTCAGAAGACCGAACTCCTCCACCATGACCATGTCGCCAACCACGAGCCCTAAGGCATCGTCTGGCTGGGCCCCGAATCCAAATTGCAGGAAGAGCGGGAAGTGTTGCGTCACTGAGCCCGTTTCCGGGTTGGCCAAGATGCCAATGGCAACATCTCCCGTCCTCCTGCTGATGTAGTACCTTTGAGGTGCATAAATCTCTGGCATTTTGTAATCCAGGACCAAAGTCGCGTTGAAGCCGAGTACCCTTTGACGGGTGAGCTCTGACTGCTTCTGTCCGTCCTTACTCGCCTCGCTCTTGGACGACTGGGCTCGCCCAGACGAACCCTGAGAGCGGGCTGAGCTCCCTCTCTTGGGCACGAAGCCACCGCCGCGAGAATAAGTCCCGCTCCTGACCGCACCAGCCCCCGGAGGGGATCGGTCGTCCCTCTTTTTCTCCGGTGATCGCTCACGGCAGCTTCCTGCCTGGCGTCCGGTTCCTCTCCCTCTCTTGGAGGTCTTGCCTCGCTGGGTGCTGCGAGAGCTGTCCCTGCTTGGCCTCCCATCAGAGGGCGTGGCCTTCGCATCACGAGCGGCCTCTCCCCAGGCTGTATCGGGCCATGGTTCCAGCGTGTTCCAATCTTGGTCCGCTGTGGACGAAGTTGGGGGCGGACCCGATAATCCGAACGATCTTGGCTGCTGAGCAGCTTCGGACCTGGGCGCTTGCGCCCTCTCACCCGGCCTCGAAGGCCGGGTGGCCCAATCCATGAGTGTGCTGGTTGGAGCACTGCGCAGGAACTGTCCAATCTCCACCTCACCAGCGGCAAACCGGTTGAGGAGTTCCCCCATGATCTGCTCGCGCATGCCTTCAGGAATAGTCTGAACGCCAGTGGAAGAACTCGGGGCTCTAACTCGCGCCTCGGCTTCTACTTGTTCCTCCAAATTCCTGGCCGCATCGCGCTGATCATCCCAGTTTCTGGACGCTTGCCATTGTCTGGCCAGGTCCGACTGGTCCTGTGCTTGCCGCTTGGGCTGATCACGGGAGGTTTGCCGACTGTACACGTGGTCAGTCGCATTCCTCTTCCGGCCCCCTTGGCTTCCGCCAAAACTCGAGGTTTCCGAGCGGACTTGCTGCCCCTCTCCTCTCATGGCTTCTGCCTGCTGTCGCTGTTTGACTTTCTCCTCATTCTTGCGCAAAACCTCGCGTTTTGCTTCATTGCTCGCTCTGAACATGTCCCTTCGGACACGACATCTTTCCGTGGGGTGCGTGCCTTCGCGTTTGCAATAGTCGCACCACCATCGGTTCCGGAAATCGCTTTCGTCAGATTTCTGACGTCGCGGATCCGGCGCCTTCTCACGCGTTGGCTGTCGCGTCGACCCACTGTCTTTGCGACCACCACGGCCCCTCTGACCACCTTGGTGCTTGGGGCCCACCTTGAGGGTGTCCTGCGCCGCTTCCGCCAGATCATCCATGGAGAACTTGTCTCCCGTCTTCTTGATGAAGTCGAATGCTTGATCAATTTGCCGATCCTCACGATCTTTCGATCGGGCCTTTCCGGTGGTGCTGTCCGGACGGATCGGTCCTGATGACCCCCGGCCTTGGTCACCATTGCTGTAGAATGGACCAAAGCTCCGGTCCATGCGTTGCTTGATCTCCTCTCTCAGAGGGTCCTTTGCACCTTCCTCACAGATGCCGCGCATCTTTTCTCTGAGCTCCGACGCCCCCGTTTGGCGGCGCGCCTTCTCCTGCCCGGCCAATTTGGCCGCAGCTTCTTCCTGGCGTTTCTGTTCCACCGTCGGTTGAGCTTGCTCAACCGGAGGCCCGAAGACTCGATGGATCTTCTCCAGGTACTGCTTCAGCGACTCCTCCCTCATGCGGGATTTGTGCTGCTCCTCCTCTGTGGGAACTTTGTGTTCATCCACTTCCATTGCAGCAACAGCTTGCTGTTGCTGCTCTTTCTCTGGAGCCTGACCCGGACTTGTCGGGAGGCCCAGGACCTCTTTGAGCTGCTTGGTATCAGCCTGGAGATCAGCTTCCTTGGTGCCGAGCACCGTGATCTCCTCTTCCTCTGATTCCTCCTCATCCTCATCCAGGATGTCCTCATCCACTTCCTCGTCCATGTCACTGGTTCCAGTGCATGTCCGATCATCGCCGCTGGACTGTTCTTCCGTAACAGTGCCAGTTTGGCTGGTGTTCTCGGTGGTTTCACCGGTCCTTTGTTCCTCCTCGGTTGAGGGAATGTCCGGATTTTCCGGGTTTTCAGAATTGCTCTGAGTTATGGAAGGTTTCTTCCTTTGACTCATTGCGATTTACTTTTTAGTTTTCTGAACTGAGTTCAACTAAGGTGTTATTGATTACTTTTTAGTTCTCTGCACTGAGTGCAACTAGATGAAGATTTCTTTTTAGTTTACTGCACTGAGTGCAACTAGAAGATGTTGAAGGCTGTTGTTTAAGTGCGCTGAAGAGAGCTGTTGAACGCTTGCAAAATTTTTTGCAAATGAAGAGCGAATGGTGCCTTTGTGGGCAAACGGGCCGATATTTAAAGGCTTCCGTTGCACGGCGCACAGAGACAGACAGCGCACTATCGGCGAGATAGTGCACTCTGCCCTGGCAGGGAGGCAGACAGTGATGAGAGAGTGCAATGCGACTTCTCATCATTTTCTGCGTCTCTGACCAAGCGATGCAGCTCTCTGCCGATTACGGTATGTTTCGACGCGAATGTGAATCTCGCGTTGGATTCAAATTATGAACCAACGGTCCATTATGCAAATTTGTGCATAATTATGGTAAATCGGCATGTTTTGCATGTTTATGCACAACATGGGACCGAAAACAAGTAATTAAGGCATTTTTTGCCAACTTATCTTGTTTTGACATTTTTCACCCAAATTTCGATGTATTTGGGGGCCTTTTCCCGGCAATGCCTCCCCCTTGGCGCAAGAGTTTGGCCGGGGTCCATCAATGGGGTTGGAAGTCCCGGAAAAGAGCGGGTTTCCGCACAGTTCGTCCGGTCCTCGTTCTTATCAAGATTTCTTGGCAATCACGGGCATTTCCCGTTATCCGTTGCGTGGAATTTGGGTTCCTTCCGTGTTCTCGGTCCATGCCCATCATTTCTGGTGGGAAAGTGGCCGGTCCTTCTCCCTCCGGAGGACGTGCAGCTTCGCCGTGGAGTTGTTCCGGCATGGTGTCAACTGGTTCATCTCCAGGTACGTCTTGAACTTCCTGGCCCATGGTTTCATGGTCCAGTGCCCTGAACTGCTTGACTTGGTTCACATGGACTCTTTTCTCCTCTGAATCCGGTTTGTCAACCGGAATGATGGAGCAATGGAGCCCATCCTCCTCCATTCTTTTCACGCGGAAAATTCCGGTCCAAAATGGTCTAAATTTCTGGAACTCCCCGACTTTCAGTCGGTAATTCCGGAAAGTGACCAGGTCGCCCGATTTGATGGCCACGGGTCTTGCCCGCCGGTCAAATTGAGCGGCCATTTTCAGGGCATTTGCCCAGGCCGTTTCTTCGGCTGTGCGCCAGGCTTTCGCCATGTTCATCGTGAGTTCCTCACGGAAGTCCCCCACTGCCCATGAGTTTCCCTGAGGGATTGGGTACAGTGCTTGATCCGCCGGGAGAATCGGGTCGCGCCCGTACATTAGGTAGAAGGGCGATTCCCCCGTCATGTCATTGACGGCCGTGTTGTAGCAGTATGCAGCTGCTGACAACAGGACGTCAAAGTCCTCTCCCCGTTCTCTGGTGAGCTTCGCAATGATGTCTCGCCAGGTCCTGAACGATCTTTCAACCACACCATTGCCCTCCGAGTGGTAGGGGGTGCAGAAGACCTTCCGTGTGTTCAAATCCCGGCATAGATCCTGAAAAGAGTCAGCCCGGAATGTCGTGGCATTGTCCGACAAGAGTTCCATGGGGGCCCCAAATTTCAGTACCACCTCATTCACGAACAGTTTAGCAACTGTTGCGGACCTTGCATCCGGTGCGGGCACCGAAATGACGAATTTCGTGAAACAGTCAATGAAGTTCACGATGTACTTGTTCCCCCTAGCCGTTGGCGGTATGGGTCCACACAGATCAACCGCAACCCTTTGCATTACAGTCGTGTAATGCATCGGACGGAGCGGGGCCTTTGGCTGCGCTTTCTTCCGGAGTTGGCACTCTGGACAGCCCTTGATCCATTTCACGAAGTCCTGCATTTTGCGGTACCACGTGAACGGTCTTGATTTTCTCAAACTTTTGGCAAGCCAAAAGTGTCCTCCGCCCATTTCTGAGCTGTGTACCAGATCGAACACCCACTTTTGTAGGTGTCTTGGTACAACAACCTGGGAGAATTCTCTCCCGTCCTTTGCATGGATGTGAACTGTGATGATTCCATCATCCAGGATTCTTGTGTCCTGGTTCATCAACCAGAACACCTCCTTCGGGATGTCCGCCTCATTTGCGGGAAGGGTTTCCTCCCCTGCAAAACACGCGGCAAACATCCTGAGTGCCGGATCCTCTCGTTGTTCTTTGACAATGTCAAACCTGTTGAAGGTTTCTCTGGCCATTGTCATGAACAGACGGTCCTCTTCGTCTTCCAGGGACTCCGAACTGGAGCTGGAGACGGTCCTGCTCCCAAGGACTGGAAAACACCTCGGGAATTCCATAATGTCCTGGAGTTCATCCGGGGATGGTTCTCCGGGTTCGATTCTTGACAGGGCGTCCGCCACAGTGTTGCGTTTCCCGTCAATATGCTCAATACTCACATTGTCGTAGCTCATGAGCTCCATGAACCATCTTGTGAGTATTGGCGCCACTTCTCGGCTTCTGGCCAAGAAAGTCAACGGTTTGTGATCTGTATGGACGATTGTCTGCTGGCCATAAATGTACATGATGTACTGGCGCAGTGCCCATATGATCGCACCAAGTTCCAGTTTAACTGGCGCCCAACTTCGTTCATTTTCCGACAGCGTTCGGCTGGCAAATGAGATTGCCCTGTAGTCCCGAACTTGTTCGTCCCATTGCATCAAGGATGATCCCATCCCGACCGTCGATGCGTCCACGAAGATGTGGAACGGTTGTGAGTAATCGGGGAAGGTCAGGATTGGTGGCTCCGTAAGCCTTTTCTTGACCTCCTCGAAAGCTCGTTGTTGGTCAACACCCCAGGAGAACTTGTTCTCCTTGTGAGTGAGTTCCTGTAGTGGATTCACTAGCTTCGTGAAGTTCAGGATGTACTTCCTGAAGAATCCAGCCATGCCGAGGAAGCTCATCACTTCTTTGGCATTTTTTGGTCTGGGGAAGTCCTGAATCGCCTTCACATTCTCCGCAGAGGGCGAATAGCCTTTCTGCGAGACCGTGTGTCCCAGAAATTTGATGGATTTCCGGAAAAATTCACACTTCTTTGGGGACAGTTTCAGGTCAAAAGCCCGAAACCTCTCCAAGACCTTCCTGATATCCGCCAAATGGTCCTCAAACCTTGGGGATTTTGTCGAGATCAGGATATCATCGACGTATGCAATCGCATTTTCGTCGAGACCGGTGAGTACTTGGGCCATTGCTCTGGCAAACATGCTCGTAGCATTCTTGAGCCCAAATGGCATCCGTTTCATTTGAAACACGCCATCTTCGGTGATAACACCGCATTTGCGGCTCGCATCCTCATCCAATGGGAACTGGAGGTATCCAGAACTCATGTCCAAGGATGAGTACCAAGATCGATTCGCGATCTTCTCCAGGACCGAATCAATGGTCGGAAGTGGATAGTGATCTGGAATCGTCACTGAGTTCAGGGCCCGAAAGTCGATGCAGGGTCGTTGGGTTCCGTCCTTCTTGCGGACCATGACCCAGCATGACACCCATGGAGTGTCAGAGGGTTCCATGATACTCCTCTTGACCATCTCCTCATTCTGCTTGCGCAGATCATCCTTCAGCCCGTAGGGTATCTTCAGATACTTTGACGCTACGGGGACCTCCGTGGTTGTCTTGATAGACATTGGAGCCACCTTGGCATCTCCCAAGTCGTACTTGGACCTGCTGAATACATCTTGGTATTCTTCTATGAGCTGTGTCAGTTGCTGGCGCTCTTTCGGACCGATTTCGGCCTTTGTCACATCCACCTTGTAGGTGGGGTCCTCCACTTCTGCAAGTGAGTAAACATGCGAAAATTTGACCTGAGGTCGCGGAACTCGAACATCCTCATCTGATTTCAGAATAGAGTACTCGGGGCCATCTACCCGAGGGTTCGAAAATCCTGTAAGAATCCCATACTTGATGGTTCCTCATCATCCTGGATGTACACTTCCTTCAGGATGCCACGTTCTTCTCTCACAGGCCTAGCCTGGGCCACCTTTGTCCCTGGATACAGGCGAATGTCCACTTGCGTCGGGTTCTGGACGTACAAGTGTGTCTTGTCGTCCGTCCTGACCACCATGGGAACCACATCTGTCCCATTTCTTTCTTCCCATGATTTTCTGCCCTCAATGTGAAGGGTAGAATGACCATGGAGTCCGTTTCGATCAATCGCCACCGGCACCATCATCTGATGTCCGGCTTTGATAGTCCGATACTCGTCAACTTTAACGGCCACCGTGTTGTAGTTCACGGAGTTGCAGCAGTGTATTCTGGTGAACCGGCCGTTCATGACAAACCGCTTTTGTGCCGTGTCAATGGTCCAAGTTGGAAACTCGACCAAGTCCCGGAACCCGATCAAGACCATGAACATGGTCTTGTCGAAGACCTCTTCATGCCTGGCCACGGCGAAGTCCACCGGGTTCGACACACCGCAAAGTGTGAAGTAAACCCGTGTTTTTCCGACGAATCGAACACTCCCACCGATGCCTTTGGCACCGCTGGATGTCGAAACCGGAGTCACCTCAAGACCAAGTTCCCGGCAGAGTGCGTCCGAGATCACAGCCCGATTCGCCCCTGTGTCCAATAGGACGTCCAGGTCCACATCGTTTATCTTCGCCTCCACCAGGAGGAGTCCATCCATGGGCTGAGCCCCCTCTGGCACGATCTTCTTCCTCAGCGATCTGTCGTCAAGTGCATTGACGTGATCACCGGATATAGAAGGCAGTGCCTTAACTTCCTCAGGTGAGCTGATCACCGGCCCTGTGTTCTGTTGATAGCTGGGCTGACTCCGGCCAAACGGCTGGAGTTGTCCCAGGAACATTTTTCCTGCCAAATCAAGGGCCAAGTCCTTATAGACATTTGCCCTGACCGTTTCTTCATTGACCACTTGGGTCTGCTGAGATGCACCCGGGCTAACTGAAAGTTGCACCGTATCCCTTCTGCTCTCACCACGCAGTTGCCCACGTGATGGTCCTTTATTTTGCGGACAGTTGTTCGCATAGTGGCCCGGTTGCTGACATGCGTAGCAGATTGGTGTCTTGCACTGATCCACTCGATGTCCACGGTTCTTGCATCTTGTGCAGACCGCTCCAGCTTGCCAGCGCCCCCCCTTCGGGCTCGAACGACATTCCCTGGCAAAGTGCCCAGTCTTGCCACAGGCAAAGCACTTTCCAGTGGTTCTTCGTCCAGTGACGAGGCCAGAGTCGAATGGCGGCTGTCCGGGGTTCCCGGCAACGTCATTCTTCCACGGGAAGTCTCGGGGAGCTGCAAAGTCTCTACCCGAGTCATACCATCTCCCGTGTCCCAATGGTGTGTTGTTTGCGCCGGAGGACGGGCCTTGCGCATTCCACGATATCACAGGAGGCTGGGGTGTTTGGTACACCATGTGCTCCTTGGCCGGTTCCTCCTTCCTTTCCTCCATTGCGGCAAAAGCCAACTTCCGCTCCTTCGCCTTCGAAGTGAGCATGGCCTCGCTCATTTTGAGCACCGTTTCATGGTGAAGAGCTGTTTCCAGCAGTTCCCCGAAGTCCTTACACTTTCTCGCTTTCACAAGCTTGAACAACTCCGGATCGTTCAACTTGATCGCGAATTCCTCCAACAGCCAATTGTCCACATAGGCTTGTCCATGGTCAGCAAATGCACGCCTGGCCATTGCCGAGAGTCTCGAAGCGAATTCGCTTACCGACTCCAACTCCCTCTTCTTCACATCTCTCAGCTCCATTTTGAGCCGGTCCCGATTTAGTTCAGAGTTGTACACCTTTTTGAGTGCTGTGACAGCAAGGTCGTACGAATTCTGCTCATTGTCCTTCAAATTGTCAAAGTGCCTCTTGGCAGGTCCTTTCAGCTTCCAACCAAGGATGTCTGCTTTTAGTGCGTCCGATGCTGTTCGATCGAATAGCTTTAGCGTGGCGTCAAATTCCGCCACCCATTCGAGAAAGTCATCTTCCGCCTTTCCCCAGAATTCCGGGATTCGGTCCACACTGACAATCCTTCTGGTGATCGACTGTCCTTCATCCTCGGTGCCATTCGCCATCATAATGACGCCGTCCTGATCTGATTTCTCAGATCCGTCCCGATCACTCTTCTGATCATCGTCCTTCCCGCCACCATCACCATGGTGCTCTGTCCGACCGTCCTCTTCTTGGGATTCGTCCAAACTTTTCTCGAATGGGGTCGAGGCCCTTCGCTCATAGTCCCGCTCATCCCGAGCTCGTCTGCTGTCTATCTTCAGTGCAATGCACCGAGTCCACGCAGCTTGACAGCTGACTTCTTTGGATTCACGCTGCCGAATCCAGATCGCAACTGCGTTCATGTCATCCTGCAACTTTGCTAGTTGCATGCTGACCGATCGCAGGGACCTTCTCATTCCCTCTTCAAATCTTTTGAAGGGTTCCCCTTGGTCAGCCAGGAGACTTTTCTCCGGCTTCTCCACACCTTCCAGGGTTCTAGATTCCCTAGCACCCTTTGCTTTTCCCTCTTGCACCACCTGAATCAGGGTGGGGAGGTCCGACGATAGAGTTGCCAGCAACTCTTCCACAGAATTCTCCCATGGTGCCGAGACCGGGTCCAAAACATCCCAGCTTTTGCTTCCGCTGGAGTGTCCGTTGTCGTCATTTGACGAAAACATGAACACTCTGTCCGAAGTGCCATCATCCTCAACGATGTCATCATTACTGATGCTATCATCATGCAAGTCCTCGTAACACCAATTGTTCAAGGTGTACTTGCCGTTCCTCCATACAACTCGATTCTCGGCTACAAGCCGGTCCAAAATTAGTGCCTCCTCATGTTCCATCAGGCCCATGAGTGCCATGTAATTCCACCAAATGGTCCGGTCCTTGATGAGTTGCCTACTCCTTGGGTTTTCTGGACAGGACGGAAACCATAGGCTTCCGAACTCCAGGCGGTCGACAAGCAGTCCTGTGATACCATCCCCTTTCAGGGGTACCTCTTCCCCACGCGGTGTTCCCCACTCCATGGGTTCTTCACCCGTGTTCACCCGGCACCCGTGTACCACGGCCAGGGTCCGTTGACGAGCACAATAAGCCCTGCTCCACAGTTCCGCATCCCAGTCCTGGGTCTGCGTGATCCAGTTATCCGGCTGCTCGCCGTACCCACCGGAATCAATGATGATTCCATCTTGCAGGGCCTTGCCCTTGGTCTTCTTGTCCATGTTGGCAATGGCTTTGGAGTTGGCCTCCAGCACCCTGCCAACAAGCCAGTTCCTGTCCGTGTCTTGACACGGAATCCAGGTGGGGTACAGTAGCGTCTGAGACTTGTACCGTATTTCTTGCATCACTCTAGCCCTGTCCAGGGTCTGAGTGTGCAGTCCCAACACTGCTTTTCTCTTCCAATTCTCCACCAACGGCCGGGAATACATGTTCCCATCCATCAACTCCTCCTTATCCGGAAACATCCGGTTTTGGTAAACCGTGTCCCTGTCCGAGTCCGGTGGCATGTAGTCCATGTCCACCATTGGGGCATCGTCCGCCCTCAAGCGCATGTCCTGAACACTCACTGGACCATAGTCATTGTCCAAGTCCGGTCCATGGTCACCGTATCTCATGATACGGGTGCCATCATCATCCATTTGACGCGAGGGTGGTGAGTTGCTTCCACTCGTGTCTTCATCCCGCACCCCATGATGGGCACGTACCTCATCAAATACNCGTCCGCCCTCAAGCGCATGTCCTGAACACTCACTGGACCATAGTCATTGTCCAAGTCCGGTCCATGGTCACCGTATCTCATGATACGGGTGCCATCATCATCCATTTGACGCGAGGGTGGTGAGTTGCTTCCACTTGTGTCTTCATCCCGCACCCCGTGGTGGGCGCGCACTTCATCAAATACGGCCTTAGTTGTGCACAACTTTGGCGACGTACCGTCCTCTCTCACCTGCAGTATCTGCAGGATCTGGTCCACTTTCATGTCCAAATTATCCAGACGCTTTTCCGTCTTTCCCTGGTGCACCTCCATTCGTGATCTGAGATCATGGAGGTCCCGTTCCAACTTCAGGATTCTTCCGTCCTGTTCCAATTGCACATGCTTTTCCATGCTGGCACTGCTCATTCCAGAACCTTGGGTTCCGGTGCTACCAGTAATAAATGGAAGATATGTTTGCGTTCGGGCGTCCAAAGCCGAAGTGGCTAGGGAAGTCAGGGTTCCGAGGGTGACCGGGATCGGGATCACCGTTTCCGGCGTCCAAATCCCTTGGCCGGGCTTCGAGTGGGCGCTGGGCCCAATCTCCACCCCCTCTTGGCCGGCCACCGAGCGTCGCTCCCCTTCCGGGATGGCGTGGGGACAACCGCGAGCGTTATGGGCGCCACTCACTGGCACCCCAGAGGCCCCCTCAGATCGAAGTACGAACACTCGGGTCTCCTCGACCCAGTCCTTAGCATCCGTTGCGCAGTGATCAGCGTGCTGATCAGGCCCACTCCCAGTGGCCAACTTCACCAACTCTCCCATCGTGTTCGGGCGAGCGGGACCAGTTGAGGAAAGCATGTAGACATCGGGGGACCCCGGTTCCTTTCTTGAAGGATTGGGGTCCGTTGTGGACGCTAGTCCCGGTTTCTGCTTCTCACCTCCGGAGTACTGCTTGAACTCCTTGGGAGGGTCTTTCCTCTTGTCCTTGGATCCATTGTGACCCTTGTCAACAATGGTGTCCTTAGTGGACTCTCGTCCAGCGCGAATCTTCGCGCTCAACCCGCGGAAGTACTGCTCGAACGTCCTGGGCGTCCTTGGTGACAAAGTCCAGGATCCCTGGAGACCTTTGTCTCCCACGGGGTCCGTGGTGGACTCTCGTCCTGGTGCAAGCTTAAGCCTAGGGGGATTTACTTTGTAGCTCTCTGGCCTGAGGCCAACTTGGTGATGAGTTTCGGGGTTCATCCCCCCACTCATGGCCCATTGCTGGGTCCAAGTCCACTTCATCTCCTCTCGAGTCCGGTCCGCACTTGGCGAGCCGGATTCGGACCTTCCGGGACTGAGTCCCATGCGGTGAGTTTGATCTTTTAAGTTCTCTGGCCTGAGGCCAACTAGACGCTTCTCCGGCTTCACTTCTCCTGGGCACTGGGCCCCTCCTCCCATCTCGATCACGCTCGGCGACTTTTCGCCGCGGTCCTCATGGCCTTTCTGGCCAAGCCCGACTGCCCGACCGGTGACCTGCGCGAGGTCCCTCTGCCCGGTGTGCCCTGTCGGCTTGCCTGCCTCAGATCCACAAGTGCGGTTCAATGTCGTCGTCTGCATGATGAAATTTCGCTGAGGTGCTGTTGTGTCGTCGTCGAAATGGCTGCTGAAGAATGACTCCTGGGAAGGATCCTTTTCCTTCCTTTTGCCCGCCTTTTATGTCCTTCCGTCTCCCCCCTTTGGGGTGGGCGGGGTTCCGACGTGTTCCAGCACGAAAAGCGCTTGGTTCCCGCACGAAAGTGCAGGAAACGGCGCTAATCCGTTCCTTTGAACCGTCGGGGCAGCAGGTGGTTGGTTCCGCCCACATGCTGTGGGAGTCGAGTGCTTGCACTCTCTTCCCTTTTTCCTTCCTCTGCCTCTCTGGCAGGGAGTGGTCAAAAGTGGGCAATGATCTTTTTGCCCGCCCTTTTCTCTCACCGCCATTTTTGGCGGTTTCTCTTACCGCCCCACACTCTTTTCCTTTTCCTCTCGTCGTCTCTTTTGACGGCCCTCTTTCTGTCCCCTACTCTCTCCTCTTTGGCTGAGCATGTTGTTGACTTGCTCTTTTGTTAAGCAGCCGGGGAGGAGAGTTGACCAACGAGTGTGATTGTTGGTTTCTGGACGTGATGGGGCTATGCCCCATCACAATTGGTACATGTTTTCACAGAATTTCCCGTGCTACGTACACGAACCTCGTGAAGTACGTTATACATTCTACTGGTTTTTTCGACTACATGTGCTAACTCACGTAACAGTATTTTCACGTGTTGTTGGTACGTGAGTACGTTATACACGTACCCCTTATATACTGGTACGTGTTCTCTCAAAATGTCGATCTCTAGTTTTTATTAATGTTTCTTTGAAATTAACAGATCCAAATTTCCGAACATGTACATAAGGTGTTATAGAGAGAAAATCAAGGATAAGTTATAAATTCATTATTTAATCGCAATAATCAAGAAAAATAAGGCATAGGGGGAAGGCGGATTAGTGAAATGAAAACGACGAATAAAAAAATAACTACCACATACGCAGAAGAGAAGATTTTTTATTATAAGTATGTTTTCTCGGATTTTCGTTAATCGTTTATTTATTATTTTTGATTGGACGCGCAAAAGTTTGATTGGACGCGTAAACTTTTGATTGGACGCGTAAAGGTTGATTGGACGCGTAAAAGTCGATTGGACGCGTAAAAGTCGATTGGACGCGTAAAAGGTCCATTGGACGCGTAAACNTTTTTATTACGCCCCTGGAATACTTGTATAATTTTTTATGCCTATTTTCTAAAATTTCAGGTTTTTAGCTACTATTTTACTAAAACAATATTTTTCTATCATTTTTGCTGCTCATCGCCCAAGCGTGGTTGAACAAAAAGCGAATTTTGCAACAATTCATGGAAAGCAGCAATAACCAACAGTCGGAAGCAACAGCAGCAGCACATTCCTCCTCTCCCACCAACACGACCACCACGGAGAGCAGCCAGTCGGGCCAGGAACAACAGGTTTGGGTTTTTTAATTTGTGTGAAAAACTAAATCCGAAGTCATAAAATTAAAATTACAGTCGCCCAAGAAGGCGGTTGCCGCGAGTTCTTCGATCGCCACAACTAACAGCAGCGGCAACGAGGGAGCGGCGACAATGGCCACAAATTCGGCGTCCGGACAAGGCGGCGATGGAGGTGCGAGCAGCGAGTCAAGTGGCGGCGACAAGGCGGAAACTGAAGACGATGAACTGAATAGTCCGGAGACGACGGGCTCTTGCGAGTGTGTCCAATGCGAGGTCGGTTTTTGAAAGTTTTATGCCTAGAAATTCAACAATATAGAGTTTAAAAGATCGATATTCAACTATAATCCATAAAAATAAACATATCCGACGGTTCGATAGGTTTTAAATTTTATATAAAGCATTCTAAGTAAGTCTCATGAATTCCTTGGGGTTTTTTATATAGAAAACAATCAGAAATAGCAAAGATGAAAGAAAAATTTAGGTTTGTATGGCGGAAAATTGGTGGAGAATGGCTGCCTACCACAATACTTTGCTCCAACAGCAAGGCGAAGAAGGCGGTGCCTCTGGAATGATGGATCAAAATGGTTTGATCAAAATAAAATATTTTACCAAAGCTCATTTTTTAATCATTCAAAAAATTTAATTTCTATTTCAATTTAATTTTTGTTCTACATTTTTTCTTTAATAATTTTAAATGATCCGTTTATTTTTTGCATTTCATTTTCAGTGCCCAGTTTCGACGTATCCGCTAACGCCGCCACAGGTCTGGACCTGATCGGCTCCGCTGCAACTCTGATATTGAGCCAACAGCAAATGCTCCAACATGGCGGACCCGACGCCATTCCTGCAGAGGACATTATGCGCGCTGACTTTTCAATGCCCAAGCTGCGCGAGTTTTTCGAGTGCCAAAAAGCAATGGGCGTGCCCAATTTCCCCGAGGACTTTGGTGGGTTTGAGAATTTATGTTTTTAGACTTAATTTTATATCAATTTAATGGAATGGAAGAATTATTGTTTTTAATTCGCTATGAGCTTTTATCAAAAAATAATAGTAGATACGAACTTCAATATTTTCTTTAGGGCATATTCTTAGTTTTAAAAAACTTTATTAGATCTAAAATACAAATCTTCATTTTTTCCTCATCTATAGACGAGTTCTGGCTTCTCGTGGTCAAAGCACGACTTTTCAACATTTTCAAGTACCGTGGACCTGAGGCATACAATCGCATTGTGCTGAAGATTCGCGACATTGCGCGTCAATTTCGAGATCAAGTTTGTGCTTTGCCTAAAATGATGGATTCAGATGGAGAGTTTTTAAAACCTAAAAGATTTTTTAGTGAATGGAAGAAAAAATTATTAAAAATTTGCTACTTAATAATTTTAGGTGGAAGAGAGTGAACGCAAAGAGCAGGAGGCAGAGAAGGCAGCGAAAACAGAAAGTGCCACAGGTGTTATTGCTGAGAAGACAAGTCCAAAGAAGCAGAAAAAGGCGAGTGTCGAACATTGTAGGGAGCAAGGGCGTAGCCAGGGGGGCTGGGGGCTATAGCCCTCCCCCCCCCCGAAATGCTAAGTCGAAAAAAATTTCAAAAGGGTCCCCCCTGTCCATTTTGCCTAAAATTTCAAAAAATTTTCCGGCGGCCCCTATCGGGGCCACCGACACCTTTCAAAATAGTGGAAAATTCTGAAAAAAATTATCAATTTTCGTAAGAAAATGGTATTGAAAATACGAAATTTTCTCCGGCGGCCTCTGTCGGAACGCCGCCACCCCTTAACCCTGTTAATTTAATAAAAAATAATATAAAGCAAAAAACGTCCAAATTTTTGTATAAAAAAACAGCCAAATCCGTAAAAATTTTCTCCGGCGGCTCTTCGGGCCGCCGAACTTCGTTTTTTTTTTGTTCGTTTTTTTTGCTCGTCGCCGACCCCCCCCCCCCTCACAATCAGCACCCCAATTTTTTCTGACTACGCCCTTGGAGGGAATCTCGATCATTAAATTGGTAGAGAAAACAAAAATAGATGAGAGAATTTTACAATATGGTAGAATTTTTGTGAAAAAATCTAATGGTATTTTTGAAAAAAATATAAAAAAGTTAGAATAATAAATGAGAAAGAAATATAAAGGAAGTGAGTAAATCTAAGGTACTACACTTGCATGAATCGAGATAAAGAGTTGGGCGGTAATTTTTTCCTCGATATAAAAAGATTTGTATAAAAATTTTGTTATTATAATTTTTGATTTGGATAAAAATTTGTTTATTATAATTCTTGATGATAATAATAACATAAATTTTTGATGATGAATAAATAAACTAATTTTCAGACCAGCAGTTGATCACTAACTTTGATGGATAGCCGTGGAAATAACTAGACCTTGATGTTCCATAATTGCTATTTTTTATTCATGAACCTTTTATTTTTGTGACTTGAATAAATTTGTAACTAATTATTTTTAATAATAAAAATTTTGCTGTTCATTGAAGCATGATTTTATTTTACATTTTAAATTTAAACATTGTTATTTAATTGAATTCACAAGAATGACTGCCATCATTGATGATGACCCAGTGGGGGTGGAACATGGTGAGCGAATATAAAAATTTAGTTGCAAAAAATGCATTTGTTTTTATTAATTGATAATAAATTTAAAATCACAATTTTGCTTATAATTTATGCATTAATTATATTTTTTTAGTTGACGATGACCCTAGACAGGCAGAGGGCGGCAGACCTTTGGACGAGGAGGAGGACAATGAGGAAGTATTCGTCAAGCCGTTGATCACGTAAATTTAAAAATAATTCCAACGATATCGACACCAAATACAAATTCCTAGGTTCATTTACAGGCCCGTAAGGGGAAGAGAGGAGATCCCACCCTTGTTCGAAATTTATGGCTGGATAAGCGGGTAAAGAAGATTTCCCTCACACAATAACAAACAATCGAAAAAAATGGCACCATGATAGAAGCATCCGAAGAAAATTTGAAAATTTAGATAAAATTGCCAAAAGACTCCCGATTAATTTTTTTCAACTGGCATTGAGGGCGTGTCCGGTCATTTGCGCGCCATTCATTATACTCGGTTAAAACAAAACCTAAATAAACGATTTTGTTGTCAAAAAATAAAGCAAAAAAATGGCTACAAGAAAAACCCATGCCCATTCGAATTGGTACTCTGTGAAGAAAGTTATGGCCAAAAAGGATGATTTTGGCCAAATTTGCAGTATTTTGGCCATAACTTTTTTCACAGTGGACCAATACGAATGGGCATGGGCCATAGGTGTGCAAGGGGGGGGGTCAGCCGAGGGGGTCTCGATCGTCAATCGTAAGGGTTTTTCGAAAGTCAATCGTACGGAGGTGGGGGTCGGGAAAAAAAGGAAGAAAAATCGAAATTTGATTAATTTTTCTTTCGATTGAGTTTAAAATTCCAAAATTTTCTCCGGCGACCCCTATCGGGACCGCCGGCACCCAGTGAAATCTCTCCAAAATCTACTTTAAGCAATAAAAAATTTTCATAGTCGATCGTACATCGTACGAATGATTTTTTGTGAAAAATTGAACAAGGACAGGTCGTCATACGATTGACTTTTCTTTGACTTTCATCTAAAAAATCGACCAAATTTCTAAAGAAGCGAGTCCAAATTTTCAAAAAATTTTCGTTGGCCCCTATCGGGGCTGCCGCTACCCCCCGTACATAAATGTAAATTTTTCATAATAATGACCAAAAAAATTGAACAAATTTCTTAGTAACTACTCCAAAATTTCAAAATTTTCTCCGGCGGCCCCTATCGGGACCGCCGGTACCTCCAATAGAGCAAAATCTTTGATATTAAGCAAAAAGTGCTCAGTTTTTACAAAATAGCTCAAAATGCAGAAAAGATAGATAGAAAACAAAAATTTGAGAATTTTGCGACTTTTTTCTTATTTTTGGCGAATTTTTGGTCGATCGTATCGAAAATGGCCTCTGACCCCCCCTAGGGGGGGTCAATCGTACATCGTATGGGTCCCCGGCTGACCACCCCCTTGCACACCTATGGCATGGGCTCATCTTGTAGCTAATTTTTTGCTTTATTTTTTACAACACAAATCTTTTATATAGGTTTTGTTTTAACCGAGTTATAAGTTATAACGAATGGCGCGCAAAGGTCTGGCGCGCAAATGACAGGGCACCATTGAGGGGAGCTGATTTGCATTATTATTTTTCCAATTTTTAATTTCCCAAAATTTAAATTATGTTTCACAGTTATTACTGCCATTGCGGCCAGATGGCCATGATCGCGGACACGGCCGTGTCGCGCATGCCGTTACGTCGCCGGGACGGCGCCCGCGTAATAGACCCAAAGTTTACGGTGGC
This sequence comes from Rotylenchulus reniformis, assembly GCA_001026735.1. NCBI lineage: Eukaryota > Metazoa > Nematoda > Chromadorea > Rhabditida > Hoplolaimidae > Rotylenchulus > Rotylenchulus reniformis. The sequence continues at coordinate 117,106 of LDKF01000006.1, forward strand.
CAAAACCTATTGCGACCAAGGAGACACTGTCTACATACGACGTCCCGAGGGCCTGGAACAACAGTACAGGAAGTAAGGAAATAAATTTTAACATAAAAATTTAGGCTATCTTTTTAGCTTCTTTATTTTTAAATATTAGATTAAATGATATATGGTACATATAATTTTCTACTCATATATTTCCATAAGATTCTCTTTTTTAATTTCTATTAATTTTTATTGGATAAACTCGAATCAGAGGCGAACATGAACTCGACATTTCTAGTGGCATATAGAAAAATTTTAAATAAATTTTTTAGGGATTTATTTCTAAAAAATTTTCAATTTTTGCACTTAAAATATGATGTCATTCGTCCCCATAGAGGCTAGTAGGCTTTTTATTTTTTTCAGAAATTGTCGGAATTGCAAGGTGCCCTTGTTCTACCAGCACCCCTTCAACCAGCAGAACACCCTATTCATTTTCCGCGACGCGCTGTTGTCCTCCAAGGAAATGGGTGGACTGGCCGGCAAAACGGAGGAGCGCAAGGCCTGCAAGGTCAAGCTGACCAAACACGTGCGCAACCATGGTGGGAATTCAATTTTTAACCCACAATTTTAAATTATGAAGCAAAGGAGAATACCATAGATAAAATAGGGGTGGGTCGACTCCCCTAGGATAGTTAGTGCAAGGGGCTGGCACTGGTAGGGGAGGGGGATAGTACGGGAGGGAGTCACTCAAGAGGGAGGTGGAATGAGGGATAGTATAGTGGGGGAGGGGGTTGTTGGTAGGCATAGGCAGTGGGAGAGGAAGGGGAAAAGAAGAAAAAGAGTAGGAAAAAATGATCGAATTTCTTAAGAAAAAAGTCACAATTTTCCAAAAATTTGTCCGGCGGTCCCGACAGGGACCGCCGGCCTCCCTTAACATGATGAATTCTCTCAAGAAAATGGGTCTGTTTTTTTCTGAAGAAAAAAATTTTTTCAAGGCTCCAAAACTTAAAATTTTTCTTCGGCTCATAGATAAAATAGGGGTGGGTCGACCCCCCTAGCATAGTTAGTACGAGGGGCTGGTAGGGGTACGGGGGGGTCGCTCAAGGAGGAGGGGGAGTGGGCATAGTATAGGGAGGGGTTCGCAGGCGGAGTGAGAGAAAGGGGAAAAAGAAAAAATGATCAATTTTATTTAGGAAAGAGTTACATTTTTCAAAAATTTTCCAAAAAAAAATATATTTTTTTCAAAAGAAAAGGGGTATAAAATTCCAAAAATTTCTCCGGCGGCCACTATTGTGACCACCACCAGCCACCACCACTATAATTAAAGTTGCTTTTAAAAAATTAGCCTCAAAACAGTCAGTTTTCTTATGAAATCGGTCTAAAATTCTCAAAATTTTCTCCCCGACAACTTGAGAGAAGGTGAATTGTGCATCGCCGCCAAAATTTTGGCAATTTTATGGGTTTTAAGCGATGGTTTTGAGTTTTAATGAAAAATAAGAGGCGTAGTATCGGTAGGGCTAGCCCCCAAGCAGGGCTCTGACCCCCCCCCCC
>LDKF01000006.1:118723-148434 GCA_001026735.1 Rotylenchulus reniformis
CCCCCCCCTACTATCTTTCGTATGGAGAATACGAAATTTCTTTCCAACTATTAAACCCTTATTCTGTTATGTTAATTAACCGTTTATGGATAAGATTAACTAAATTTCGGTTTTGGGATTTTTCATTTTTTAAGACCTATTTTTAATCTGATTAAATTATTTATCGTATATTATATTTTGTTGTTAAAAATACATTTTTTAGGTAAGGTTGGTTCTGTGACTGTGTCCACAGTGGGCGAAGATGAGGAGGAAGTGGAAGCACGAGAACTCAGCGAATCCTACGCATTGAACGCACGCATTGTTGAAGAGGTGGGGGAAACTTTTAATTTAATTATCGCATAAGTACCAGAGTGGTTTTTTACCTTATTTTTAAGGCATTTGCCTTAAAAAGGGAGTCCATGCCATATTTTTGCCTTAATTCCTTCAGGTGCCTTATTTTTTATTTTTTGCCAAAATTAATTATTTTTAACTGGAAAATCGGGCATTTGTTCAAAATCTTTGTCAATTTTCTTAAGGAAAAGGGCCCAAATCCTCAAAAATTTTCCCCGGCGGCCCCTATCAGGGCCGTTTTGTCCATTTTATATATGTATTTATTTATTAGCAATATAATTATTGGCAATATTTTCAAGGCCATGCGACGCAAGGGGATGGTCCGGAAGCGGATGTTGGGTGAGGAGGAGGAAAGCGGCGCATCTATTGACGGAACACATGAGCAGAAGAAAAAGAAGGGCACACTACTCTGATGATCTTTAATCTCTACCGAACAAAATACTCTATGATATTTTTGGATAAAATTATTTAATCACTAAAATACTCAAGTGAAAAGGTGTGAATTTCATTTCTATTTTTATATTTCATTAAATAAAAATAAATTATAATATTTTCACTCATGGATAATTTCACATTATCATATCTATGATATTTACCTGATTGTTGATGGTTTTAACTTTAACGGATGAAAAAATTATATGATTGGAAATTACAATGTTTATTTATCGAATTTGTGAATCTTACTTACCAAATACCATCAATTACATCTATTCATTTAAACTGCTAAAAGTTCATAGCATTGATTCCATTTAAACTTAAAGAGCATAGCATCTATAATCAATATCATACATTGATATATCTGTCCATACGCATGTATATCGAGATCTATATTTGGCTGGAAATTATTTTTGGAAAAATTTTTAGTTGCATTAAGATCTAAAGAGATAAAAAATGAAATTTTTGTACAGCATATTCATCGGTTTCGGGGAATTTTCGAGTGGAATTTCGAAACTAACACAGGTTAAGAAAAATCATATTTGAACAAATCATTGTAAAAATGTCGATTTTACCGTAGATCTTGGACGAAAATCGCAAAAATTGAGATTCCATTATCGTTAATTTTCCGAATCAGTCGATCGTATTTGGAGTGTAAAAGAGTCAAAAATTTGAGCAATAATTTTTTATTTTTATCCCCTGATTTTTGATAAACTAACAATAAATAAGTTGGAATTCTTTTATTATTCCCTCCCCTTTGTTATTGCATGACAAATAATTTCCATTGAAGGGGAAAATCCATCTGCAGATATTCAAAAATTTCGCCAATCTAATGCTAAATAAAGAAAATGACCGTAAATTGGAAAATAAAATTGAGAAAAAAAAAGATTAATGTCATGAGAAGCTTCTTGGAAATTTGTCGGAGGGTTTTGACCCAAAAAAGCCGTCTGGGCCGCAGGGATATACAGTAAAAATGTTTTTTCCACCCTGCAGAGGGAAATATGAAAAACCTCTGAAGCGAAAGAAAGTGTTCGTTGAAACGAGAGAATGCTCATGAAAAAATGTTGAAGAAAACGAAAAGAGTGCTCATAAAAAAGAAAATGAGTGCTCATTGGTACTGTAGCACGACCGCTAACTATTGGGTCAAAAAAACATTACTAGTGTATATCCATTTCCAGTTTTTTCTTTTCCATTCTCCAATCAATATTGGTACCGATTTTGCAAAAATATTGCTAATTAAATAATTTCCATTTTTGTTTTTCTGCAATATTCATATTCTGTCGTGGTCTCTGTATAACATATTCATAGACAAACTCATCCTATAGCTCTTGTTTCATAATATGGGTAGACCAATTCCAAAATCGCCACAAAGTTTATTAGTATTACATGTATGTGGTGGGATCCTATTATTTGGTATTTTTGTTCGTCACCAATTTCTTTTGCGTTATTGTATATCGTCATCAAAATTGAGTAATTTTGCCAATCAAACGTGGCATTCATATTATTCCATTAGAAAGATGTCCCTCTGAATTTTTTTCGTGGCAAATTTTGTGTATTTAAACGCATAATAATGCCATCCCACTCATTCCATCTCCCATCCCCTCATCCTTTAAGCTATTCTGATCAAATTCCTACAAATTGCTCTTGCTCCTCCTCTTAAAGCATTCTGATTTTTCCTTTTCGAAATTTCTGACCCCATTCTGGTATGATTAAATCTAAATACTCATTTCATTTTGGATCCCGAATGGATTGTGCCATCATTCATTCGACATTTGGGCATATAAAACATTTTCTGAACTTTTGTTCTGAAAAGTGAGTTTAGAGCTCTGGCCTTGAGAAAGGCCTTCTGACATGAGTGAGTTTAGGAATCTAATTCTGAGAAAATTGGGAACTATTTTTATGTTTCGACATAGTCTTTCTGGAAATCATTTTCCATCCTACCCTTCATTTTTCCTTTTGTGGAAATTATAGGATTTCATTTAAAAAAAAATTATTTTTTGAACTGATTTTGGTAGATCCATCTCGAATCGTGATTTACAAAAAAGTCTCCTCGAGATTCGAGCTCCAATTATGACTAATGGAAATTAAATAGTTCTTTGCTATAAAAAATCATTTTCTATAGTACTAAATATTTTGTTCGAAATTATTTGAAAAATTACTCTTTTTAAGAAAGTAATAATTTTTCAATAGAAAAATTTAAAATGCAAAAATTCGTCCTTAACTTTGTCCTTTTGTTCTTCGTCATCCAATTTATATTCGCTCAACCTCCTGAAAAAGGTAAAATTTTATGAAATATCTTGAGATTTTCAGTTTATTTTTTTTAAAGAGAAAATTTAATTCATCTCCAAAATGATCTTTTTTATATTTAGATAATTTTGGTCAAAATTGTTACAAAAATTGTTGAAAAGACCTTCAAAATTAAGATTTTGAAAATTTTACCAAACTCTAAATAGGTACCAAAATTGGAAAAATCTAAAAATTTCTCTTTTTCTTGTTTACATTCATCTCAAAATAGCATGTATCCCAATTTTTATACAATTTTTAAAATTATTTAGTATATTTTTGCCTGAAAATTTATGTTTTAAAAAATATTTTATTTTAGAACCCAAGTCAACGAAGGATGTTCAGACTCCGGCTGAAAGTTCGGATCCTAAAAGTAATTTTTTTAATTAATTTAAAATTATTTTATAAATTTCTTTCAATTTTCACAATTATATTTACGAATTTTTCTAATATTCCTTAATCTTTTGTCGAGATTTTTTGAAATAATTTTTAATGCATATCTTTTTATTAACCATTTTAGGCTAATTTATCGATTTTCATCTTTTTTAATATTTCATTTTTATCTTTAATTCACAACTGTTTTTACATTTTAGAAACTGGGGAGGATGACGAAGCTGTCCAATCCGAGCTAGCCAAATTTATGAGTAAAATTTAAATAAAATTTTGATTTGAAAAAATAAACAATTTTCAGATAAAAAATTTTCGATCAAAGAACAAGTCAAAGCCAGTCCAAGACAGGCCAAAGATGAATGTTCGCTCCCTGGTGTTCGGCGGTCCGAAACCCGAAGCATGTTTTTACAGATTTAAAAATTACAAATTTCGAATTTATCATCATTATTTTTTTGGAATTTTGATGTATTTTCTGAATTTTATTCATAGCAATTTTTCTGGAGAATTGAAATTTCAACTTATTTTTGGCAATTTTCCAAAGGGTTTTCAAAATTTTTTAAAAATATTTTTAATTTTTTTTTAACTTTTAGTTTTTTTTCCAAATATTTTACTTTGTATTCATTTTTTAGAATCTTGGAAACCTTCCTTTTAAATAATAATTGGTCCAAAATTTAATTTTTTTATAAATTACCGAAATTTTGTTAAAATTTTTCATTTGTTCAGAAGTGTATCAAGCGCCAGTGCTTTCGAGCGAAGGGGCTTTGAAAAATCTTCGTAAAAATTTAATAAATTTTCAAAAATTCTATGAAATCCAATAAAAAATCCAAAATTTCACAGTTAAAAAATTTAAATTTAGCGAAAAACCCGTCTAAAGGCAGTCCCAGTCACGGTTATAAATTTTATTATTTTTATTATTTTTTAATTTTGTAAATAATTCAGCAACCCTTCTGAGAAATCGGTCCAAAAACAGTGGGGGCTCGTCCCCGAACAGTCCGAAGGGGATGAATCTGGAAGGTAAGAAAGGATTTGAAAATTTTTCTTTCCAATTTTTTCCTTTTCTAGATGATGATGACATAATGGGAGGTAGATCATTGAAAAAATTTTGAGAAAAATAATCGAATATTTTTTCATTTTTTAGTGCAAAAAGCTCGGAAACCCAACTTTGGGAGCTCCGGGAATGTTGGAAGTCCGAGCAGATCCAAGTTGCTAAGCCCAGGGAGCAGGAGAAGTCCATTTAGAGGTGAAAATGAAATTTTTTTGGTCATTTTTTTTAGAATTTTTCATGAAAACTCTTAAATATTTGGATTTTCCCTTTTTCAGACATTGACTACGGAGGCAAGTTCTGGGACCATTTCCGATCACTGATCAGTTGTTGTCGGACTGTTCTGATCAATGATTGGATCTTCAAAAAAATTCAAAAAAAAATTTAGGCGAAAAGACCAAATCGAAGGCCCAGAAGGGTAAAGACAGTCCGCGCAGAAAGGGCATGGAAGCGAAAGAGAGGATGATGATGCAACAGTTAGTGGTGGAAGCAGGAGGTAAGAAATTCGGGAAAACTCTAGAAATTCGAGCCTGATTGAGTCTGATCAATGATGCACTCAAAATCAGAATTGAGATTAAACACGGTTTTTACTTGTCTGGAACGAATCCAGACACCTTTGCGATGCCGACCCCGAATTCCTTTTGGCCAATCAATCCCGAAACTTTTTTAAAAATTTTCGAGTTTTACAACATCGATGTTCTTCGCCAAATATCGAGTGAAATTTCCCCAACCCCAAACTTTCATGGATGAGCTCCTAAAAATGGGAATAAAATCACTAAATCCAAATGCTTATAAAAAATATTCTCTAAACATAAGCCTCCCCCTCTCTGAATCTCTGCCTCCGAAAAAATCACTGAAAATATCAAATTCAAAAATTTAAATTTTAAATAAAAAAAATTAATTGATCAAATTTCATTATTGCAGAAGATGTGAACGAAGAAAGCAGCGACTCTGCATAAGAAAACCGTAACCAGCAGACACAAAATGCACAGAGTACCATCTGACATTTTATGCTACATTTTGGGTAGTTTGATCTTTTGCGATCATTTATATTTGTTGAAAAAATAGAAATGTTCAAAATTCATTTTGTTCACGGTGATGATGATAAATCAGCATTTTTCGCCCGATTCATTTTTGGTAAAGTTTGACAATCGCCATTAGTTCGATTAGTCAAGAGTTCTCGATTTTTCATTGTTTTGTGTACGGAGAAAAATTTTTTAAATTTGTAGATGTACCTCTAACTCTATCACACATGAATGGGTGGATGCTTGACTATAAAAACGATCTAATTTAAACTGAAAAAATGCGTTACAAATTTCGCGAAATTTCGCAATTTTTATCTTCGATTTCGAGTGCGATTCGAGAAATTCCAAAATTTGTTCACCTCTCTGATGGCCAAATAGCATAATTATCCCTCTTGCGAAAATTCTTCCTCCGTACAATCTTTTCGTCCAACCATCAACAAATAATCCTTTCTTTTTATTATTTTTATTACACCGACGAAGTTCAGAAAACACAAAATTGAAAATTAGGTAATCGGTCGGTCGGTAAGTGGTGTGGCTGCTGCTTGGGTCCTCGTGCCTGTTTGCGTTGTGCATGCATATGTTTTTGTATATGCCATGGCGGTATACGGTATCGTATCGTGGTATACAAAGTATGATAGAGTGTATAGATAGATATTGTTGATTGTTTGTTTCGCGTACATTTCCTTGCAGTGGTGGTGGTGGTGGAACTTTGTGGTGTGGTGATGAGAGAAAGAGAACAAAAAAGAAAACAATGATGAGAGAAAACAAGCGGAAAAGATAAAAGGAAAACAGTGTTAGACAATAAAACGGAATAAGCGAATGTCCATCGTGGATTACGGTATTACGGTATACATACAATACGCCAACAAAAAGATCACATCAATCGATGGACATTCCTTGAGTGTAAGGCACACACATATTATGTGAGATAAAATTATGCAAAAATGGGTTGCGAATCGTGGTAAGAAAAATTGTATATTTGCACATATACTGTATTACTGGAGAGTGGAGACTACGGTATGGTTTACGTTGGAATATTTGGTGTGCAAATACCATTTTTCTATATATAATTGTGGTGTGTCTAATCGAGAACACAAAAATTACGGTAATGGCCATTATGAAAAGTATTATACTACGACAGTGGTAGATTGCAGGGGTTGACTAGACTTTGACAAATGGTAGCGCAATAAATTGCGATCAGATACAGTTGCACAAAATAATGCTTCCCAACCGATAGTGGATAGTACCTGGTAAGTAATCCCCAGTACGGTATTTTCACATTTTTCCAACCTTTATGCAACTGCTACTGAGATGTGGTGATATTAATTATAAATGGAAAAATTAGAAAAAATCCGCAAAAACTGCAGGCGCGCTTGCATGCATGCACTGCTCATTGCTCGTCCTCCAGCACGTACACCTTGGGCGAGTTGGATTTGTTGGTGACCACGGAGCTGCGGTGCTTGGCGCGAATCAGGTGCAGGCTGCAAACGGGAAATGCAGTTGTGTTTTTTTGTATATATTATATTTTTTCCACTTGAAAGGATCGTTTTTGCTTTCATAATATATTTTTTGTGTTTTCCTGTCGTGTATTTTGTGTTTCTGACCTGCTCTCCGCCTGATCCGCGCGTCCCTCCGCATCCTCCAGCTCGCGCTGGTATCGGCGCACGCGCTGCAGGTTCTGCATGGTCACTGCCTCCTGCAGAAAAAGGCAAAAGTGATTGTCTGAAAGCTGAAAGGTAATGCACTACTGACCGCTTCGCCAAGCTGTCGCTTCTGGATGTTCAGCTTCTCCAACAGCCGGTCCGCCGTGTCTTGCGCCATGATGAAGTTCTAAAAGAAATCATGGAAGTTTTTCGCAACAATTGCTTATTATAGGTATGTGTGCAATGTAGTGTTTTGGTAGTGTTTCTTTAGTAGTGTTTTCCTCATTTGTATTTTATATTTAGATGTTTCTATTAATTAATGTATTTCGTAGTTATTTCCTTATACGTTACGATTTAGTTTTATCTTTTATGTTTCATTTTTTCTTCATTATATTTATTATATACCTATGTTCGATTAAAAAATTTCCTTTTGTATTTTCGGTTTAAATAATCCCTTTTTGAACGTTTTGTATTTTCGTCCTCTCCATTATATACATTTCCTTCTATGTTTTTTCAGGTTGTGTTTCTTTAATTTGTGTGTTTTTTCTTTCAGATTATTTTTTTGTGTTTTTCGGTTTAACTGTTTTCTTCAATTTGCATTTTTTTATTTCTAATTCCTTGTTTGTTTTTTCGATTTAAGTATTTCCTTTAATTTGTTGTGTTTTCTTTCTAATTATATTTCCTGTGTGTTTTTTCGGTTTAAATGTTTCCCTTAATTTGTGTGTGTTTTCTTTCTAATTATATTTGTGTGTTTTCGGTTTAAAGGTTTCCCCTAATTTTTGTGTTTTGTATTTCCTTCCTCTGTATGTATTTCCTTATGTGTTTTCGGTTTAAATGTTTCCAACTCAAATTGTATTTTATTTTAACATTCTATATTTTTTGGGTGTTCATTAATTTACCATTGCCTTCCTTTTGTATTTTCCCCATTCTGTCTATGTTTTGCTCTTCTGACCTTGTGCTCCTCGTCAATCTGCATCTGCATCTCCTTGATCCGGCGGTCCTTCTTGCGCAGTGCGTTCTGCGTCTCCTTGTGCCGGCGCGTCTCCTCGTCCAACGCGGTCTCCAGGTCCCGGATGCGCGTCTCCAGCTTGGCAATGACGCGCTTACCGCCCAGCAGCGCCGCCGCCTCCGCTTCTTGGATTTGCACTTGCAGTTGTTTGACCTGAACGCAACATGCATGTCAATGTGAATCAAAAGTCATTTACACGTGCGCATGTGTGCTTTTCTTGCTTCACCCCTTTCTCAGTTTATGTACCTGTTCCTCAAGAGATTTCCGCAAAGCGTCAATTTTCATCGAGTGCTCCTGCTCCTCATGCAGCTGCTCCACCGCACGGGCTGCATCAGCCAACGCACGGTTCGCACGCTCATCGGCCGCGTGCAGCTGTGCAAAGAGATACAGTGCATACAGTAACCAGTGGACATTATGTTACCTCCTTGGTAGCCTCGTCCAGGTCAGCCTGCGCGGTGGACAACTCTGTCTCCAGCTTGTTCTTGATCGCGGTCAAGTTGTTGTTGATAGACTGCAGGTCGTTGATACTAAAAGCTCAAGGTATTAAAAAAAAATTAATTTTGTAATAATATCATTTTTTTGAGCCTACACCTACCGTCCGTGGGCCTCCTCCAAGTCCAGCTCGGCTTGTTTGCGTGCACGCACTGCGTTGTCCAGCGCGGTCTTGCACTCCTCCAATTCCGCAGCCAACGCGGACACCTTGCGCTGCGCGAGTGCGTACTATTGGGGAAAACGGGGTGAACGCATTATTGTACGTGCAATATATACTAAATACGCACCTGGTCCAGTGTCTGCTGCAGTTGGCGCTGCGTGTCCTCCAGACTGGCCTGCAGAACCTTCAGCTGCTCGCTCTGCTTCTTGATCGTCTTCTGGGCCTCGATGTTGGCGCGGTTCAGGTTGTCTATCAATGATCATTGATCAATAATCGATTTCTGTCCTTTTTCCTTTTTCTCTACCCATTCTCTCACTCACCAACAGTCATCTCCAGCTCCGCAATCTCGGCCTGGTACTTCTTCTTCAGCCGCGAGATCTCCGCCTTCATGCGCGCCTCTGCATCGGCCAGCGCCGCGGTCAGTCGGTCGATCTCGAACTGCATGTTCTTACGCAGGTTCTCGATCTCCTCTTCCTTCTCCTGCAGTCGGCGCTCCATTTCGATGCGCAATGCCTGCAGTTCGGCGAGTGCGCGGTGCGCACGGTTTTCTGCGTCGCGACGTGCAGCATCCGCCTCCTTCAGCGCAGTCTGCAGCTCACGGATCTCACCAGCCAGACGTGCATTCTACAGGGAACAATAGTATAAGATTTCAACTAAAATTTGTGTATTATGCAGAAAAAAATCCTTTATGCAATCTATACCTCCAGGTCCAGCTCGTGGAGTTTGCGGTTGGCGTCCGCCAGCGCCTCCTTGGCTTCATGCAGGTCGTCCTGCAGCTTCTTGTTCTCTCGCGCAAGTGCCTCCTTCTGCTCCACCGCCTTCTCGTACAGGTGCTTCATCTTCTGAAGCTCTGCAAGCGCGCCACGCAACTCGCGTTGTGTGTTCTCCAGCTCCACTGTCAGCTCGTCGATGCGTTGCTTCAGCTCCGCAACCGTGCGCTCCAGTTGCTCCTGAAAGTGATATTTGTATAGGTTGTTGGTTCGGATCCAATTAACGTCGGAGCTTTTTTCTGAGTTAAAGAGCGTGAGCCCGAGTGCGAGTTAAGTTTTTTTCGGAATTTTAAGTATTTTCCGGCCAAATTTGCATCCTTTAAGAACGCCAAAAATATTCTGAGAGAGCCCTGCTTTGAACCGCTCGGTGTCGGACCCTATTTTCCCTCATATTTTCCGTACCTTTGCGCGTTCCAGGATGGCGATGGTGTTTTGCGCCTTCTCCAGGTCCACAATGAGCACTTCCACCTCGGACTGCAGTCGGGACTTGGCCTTCTCCAACTGCGAGATCTTTTGCAGCATCTGAAAATATCAAAAATGTTATAAATTAGAGTTCAGATTCCAGTCTGCACCCCAGATGCCATTTCGGATGATGAACTTGAACCGATCACCCTGACCGGAACCCCTCCCTAAGCTTACAATTTCGATCTGCTCCTCGTACTCCGCCTGCTTTTGCATCATCTTCTTGCGCAGGTCCTCCACTTCCTCGTGGTGCAGTGCAACCTCCGCGTCGAACTTGCTCTTCCATTGCGAAATCTCGGTGTTGGCCAGCGAGAGTTTGTGCTCCGCTTCCTGAAGGAAATTTAATTTGAAGAAAAGAGAAATTTTAATTAAAAATTTTTATAACATTAATTAAAGAGCATTTAGAGGATAATCTTAGGGGGTCTTAAGGATGCAACAATTAGCAAATTTAAAATATTTTTACCGCGCGCGCGGCAGACTCCTCGTCAAGCGCGGTGCGCACGGCGTCCAGCTCCAACTGCACTTGGTGCAGTTGTGCCTGCATCTGCGAGCGCTCGCGCTCCGCATCCTCCAGTCGGCGACGGGCTTCCTCCAGCTGATTTGGGATGATAAGAGATATATTTTGTCATTAATCTATAAAATCAAAAAACAAACCTGTTGGGCCAGCTGGTACTTGACGTGTTGCAGGTTGTCCAGCTGCACCTTTTGGTCGTGCACCTCCTTGAGCAGGTCTGCAATATATAGAATAGGTATTGGTGATGGCAAACTATTGTAAGTGATCCATAAATATTATTAATATTCGTATAAAAATTTTGCATTTTGTTTTTTATAGACAGTATATTAAAAATACCGTTGTTCTCGGCTTGCAGACGTTGGCGTTGTTGGGCCAAGTCGTTGACATGCTTGTTCAGATCCTCAACCCTAAAGAATCGAAATTATTCAAAGACCAATTCTGAATCGGGTTTGAATCCCAAAACTCTCCAAAAACTTATGTCTTTTCATAGTAGCGGAATATATTATCTATTCGGGAGTCGGTCTAAAACCAAAAAATATAACCCTTTAGAATTTTAAACAACTATTACAGGATTGAATAGGGTCAAAAATTGGCCAAAGTCATACAGAAAATGTTTTAAACCCAATCAACAATTCTGAATTACCTCAATATTTAGCAGAAAAGAATAATTACTTAACTAGTTCCAAAATGGATATACCTAATACTCGGATCTGAAATCGATAAACTCACTTGTTGGCCAGATCAATGGCCTGGGCCTCGAAGCGTTCGGCCGCCTTCTCCGCCGCGTGCTTCTCCTTCTGCACCTGATCAATGGTGGCGGTCAGCTCGATCACCTCGTGCTGCAGGCGTTGACGCTCGCGGTCAATCCTGAAAAATTCCAAAATTTCAGCTTAAAAATCGAATATTTAATCCAGAATCAATGAATTTATATTTTTATAAAAGGTACTATTAGGATAAGCACCATTTTTTCATTTTCTATTACAATATTATTTTCAATCTTCATAAAAACGTAATTGCCCAGGGATTCGAACCTTCGCCCTACCGTAATAAATTCCAAAAAAACCCTTTAAAGTCTTCAAATTCAGTACAAAGAGTTTTAGACATCCCCCATGCTCATAAAAATTCTGATATAATAATATCGAACATAAAAGAAAAAAAAACAAAATTTAAAATTCAGGTTCCCCACCCACCCACATACTTTGCGTTCTTCTTCTGCAATCCCTCGATTTGCTCGTTGTAGTCCAGGCAGGCGTCCTGCGATTATCGATTGATTATCGATTGGTTGTGTTGCTGTGCAACTTACGTTGTGCTTCTTGCGCAACACGTTCAGCGCGTCCTCCGCCTCCAATTGCGATTCCTCCAACAGTTTGCGCAACTTTTGCAACTCCGCCTCGCGCTTACGGTTTGCCTCGATCTGCAACAGCGTACAATGTACACTATAAGGAGCATTAACCAATACCGAAAATAAAGTCCCAAATTATTGAAAAAATATTTTTCATCGTTTTTTATAACGCAAAAAAAATATTTCGACTCTTCTCTCATTATTTTCCGATTCAGGTTTGTCCAAAAAAAAACAGTTTCAGACCCTTTTCATAGGTTATCACAGTTATTATATGTCCTACTCTCATTTTTGTAGTTTTATCGCCCATTCAAAATTATCTGCATCTTTAATCCTCTTATTTCCACACATATCACTCTTTTTTTATCATAAAAAATGCATTTTTTTGAGTAGAAAAAGATAAACTTTTGAATAAAAAAATCTAAATTTTCTGAATAGAAAATTGAAAAAGAATAAAATTTCCATAGTTTAGAACCTAAAAAAGTATCTGGATTTCCTATAAAAAAAGATGATCGAACTTGTTGATCGGTGGTTCCCTCGGCGTCATCTGAAATTTTGGCCAATTAAATTACCTTTTAATTCTATTTTTTTGCAACTTACCAAGACGGTCAGTGAGAGCGATCAATTGGACGCTCAGATCGGCTCGCTCACGTTCAATCTGATAATGATTTTTAATATGTAAAAATGATCAAAACGATCAAAATAAATTGAAAATTTCAAAAATCGAGTTCGAAAATACTTAAAAAATAAGATTAAATTAAATACAATACAGTTTCTTCGAACATCTAAATCCTTCAGAATATTACAAAAAAAGACCAAACGCAAAAAAAACTTTTAAATTCGATAATTTAGAAAAAAACTTAAGCTTAATTTTCCTGGATAAATTGATCAAGTTCCGTAAAATCCTGGAAGATCTTCCTTCCTTCTGTTTCCCCAAATAAATTATTCTTCTGGAAAAATCAACAAAATTGCAGATAAATCCGTGAAAATTTGCCCAAATTTCTCAACATTTTTGTAGGAAAACTCACGCGGTTGCGCAGCTCGCGCTCGGACTCCAAGTCTTCCTGCAACAGGCGGATCTTGTCTTCCAGTCGCGTGAGACTGCCCAGATCCGCCACGGACATGGCGCCGAAGGGCGCGCCACCAGCGAACGCACTCATCGACGGCGACTTGTACAGCGCCGCGCCGCCAGCGGTGCTCGGACTACGGTAGAGACTGTTGCTCATCGTTTACGGTAGAGGCAGAAATAGTGTAGGGACAGACGGTAAGAGAGGACAGGCAGACAGACAGCCACACGCACGCCACAAGCGAGTGTTTGAGCGACTGAAAATTGTTGCAGAAATGGTACATTCCGAGGTATAAACTTGTACAAAGACTAATATAAAAGTAGGATAGTAATAGTACAATTAATGAGTGAAAATATGGGTCTTTTATTGGGATATACCGTTCAATTACAGTGTTTTAACGAATAATAAAAAAATAAATGTGGTTTCTGTGAAATGCGCATATTTTATTTTCATTATGGTACCATGGCATGTATTACACACTGCCATAGGATAAGGAATGAAAACTGCTAAGGGATGTAACGAGTGTATATTCAATCTTGACACGATGATTTTTAGTTTTAATTTTTAAATTTTACGCTTTATTTATATGATTAAAATTCAGATGACGTGATAAAATCATTTTTGAAATTGAGTGACCGGCGAACCAAAAGTACAATTTAGATCCTAGGAGGGGGTCAAAAATCGCTCAAAAAATCCGGATCGAATTTAGATAGAATATGGTGAACTGGATCAGTGATTCACTCTGAAATGTGCGGAAAAACAAAACAAATTCCTCCACAGCTTCTTTGATGCGTTTGAGCCTCCCGACGGATGGAAAACTGATCAGGCGGGGGCGTAAAATGCTGCTTTTGCCCGATCCGAGAATCGTCTTCCCGGCCCAAGTGGTAGGGTGGGCTAAAAGCCGATCGGAAGGAGAAGCTTGCTGATCAGTGGAGGCTTTACCACACCCTGGGAATGCTGACAGCTGCCCCAGCAAAGATGGTTGATTCTGCGAAGAAATGTGTGTGTTTAGTCCCCGGCGGCGGATGTTGTGGAATGGGATCGACGGGAAGGGGCAGAGAGATAAAGATTGATGGGTTGGTCGAAGCTTGGGACCCGCCGGGATCCTTGTTCCTCTGCGTCTCTGCCCCAGCCTGATCTGATCTGGATCTCTCACCTCTGCGTCTCTACCCTTACTGATCTATCGCTTCTGTCTCTTTCTCTACACCTGATGGATCTGCTTCGTTCTCATTGTGTCCGGCCCTTGGCCAAGCCAATCTGTCTGTTCTCTAGCCCATGTTCTGATTTTATCCTTTCTATGCTTCTCTACATCACGTCCGGGTAATGGCCAATCCGATCTGTCTGCTCCTTTGCTCTAGCTGATCTGATATGAGTCCACTTCTTTACTTTCGTCTGCTTCTCTGGCCTTAGTGAATGATGTCTTTATTAGCTTATTCTGGCTCTCAATCTCCCTCACTTTCGGCTGCTTTTCTCTAATAAGTCTGACATTGGTTGATCCGATCTGTCTCTTTGTCTGCCCTTCATACACTATTTCACTGCTTTTCCTCCCTCCTCACACTATTTTCTCCCCCGCACCTGTTCCGATCAGTTTGGTGTAAAATGAGCTGCTGATCAGACTCGTGAGGGATCACAGGGGATCCACCACCCACTCTGATCGGAGGAGCAGCAAAATGTGAGTGATTTGAGGGTTGGGAACCGAAAAGTTTGTTTGATCTGTAAAGTCTTGAGTCTCGACTTTGGGGGTGGGAGAATGGGGAACAGGTGGCACTTTGGGGTTTGGTTTAGGAAAAGATCCAAACTCCTGGCGGAAGAAGATCCAAATCCAAGTACTCCCGGAAACACCGAATGAGCATATTGCACAAATGTACAACAACGGATCAATAATAATGCCAAAATAATGGAAAGATGTGATCAACATTTTCAAATCAAATCAAATCATGATTTTTAAGAAAAAATTTACCGAATATTTTTTAATCGACAAAAAATTGTTTTAATACTTACAAGTTACAGAGATTGCCCCCTTTAATAAATTCAAATGTACTCATTCCTTTGATTTATAATTTATACTTATTTTGAAGGTTCTCGATCTTAAAAAATAAATGTATTTATTTATATTTTGTACTAATTTTGAGAATTACTATATATAAGATGAGGCTAAAATTTAAAAAGAACAAATATTCCGGTCTATACTTATAAATAACAAGCATAAAAGATTTTCGTAAAAATCAAATCTTCTCTATACTTGTAAAAACAAAATATGTCCATTTCGAGGATTTCATAAAAAAAATTAGAAGAAAAACTTTAGGGGAATATAAGCTAGATAATTTACAATTACAAGCAAAAAACCGGAACTATTTGCTGCATATATCATTTGATAAAACAACATATGCTATAGTCACAACAACTGCTAGCAACCTAAAATCTGATCAACAACAAACTCCGACTTTTTATTGGATCAAATCGGGAAGAGGAAGGGGGAGGAGAACAGTTGTTCAAAGGAGTCCGAAGGCTTGTTGTGTCAATGCCTTTGCAATTTCCATAATGGTTTCACGACAATTGGGCAAAATATTTATGAAAATTGAATTTAGTTGAAAATTTATGCAATTCTCAAAAGGCTCAATAAGAAAATGTCGTATGGTCCTCTATAGGTGTTCGATTTTTCCCAAAATCAAAAAAAGTTTCCGCCCCAACACATCTCTTATAGCTATTTTGATACTGATTGTGAGTGAAACCGACCCTGATGCCGAAAAACAAATCATCAAAAATATTTCAAAATAAAAATTAATTTTCTCAGGGGTATCCGTCTTTCTTCCTACTCCTACCAAATCACAGTATTGCCCATATTATTAAAGGTTTTTTTTGAAATAATTTTTAGCCCAACTGTCTTAAATTGTACCCAAATGTTTCCTCTTCAATAAAATGGAAGAAATTTATTGTCCGATAGTCAATTTCCACAATTTGAATATTTTCTGGAATTTTTAAAAATAAAGCAATATTTGATTTCTCGCAATGAAGTTTCAGTCTTCACCCCGATCCCGGTCCCAACATCTGTGCGCATTTCTCCACTGCGAACTGTGCGACACAGCTGCGCTTGTCAATTGGGCTGACCACCACAAAGTCGGGGAAGTTACAAACGCGCAGAGAGTTCGGATGGGTCATGCCACAGAAGAATGATATCTGAATGCCAAATCTGAATGAACCTAAATTGGTGCCTAAATTCTTTAATAATCTGCTCTTTTTCCAATCTGATCTACAACATAAGATGGTTTGTTAAATTTAGTGGGAAAAAGCTAAAAAAATTCCAGGGGGTAAACTGGAAAAGTGCCAGTTATTCATTTATGTTCAATTTTTGAAATCAAGAAAAAAGCAGGATTGCGAGAATTTTTAAAAATTTGAAACAATTTACAAGAAATCCAAAAAATTTCTGCATATTTGAAAATTTTCCGTATGTCATTTGGGTTCACCGTGATAGTTCTCCTTCAAGGTTTTTAAAAATAAGCTTGTTTGACTAAAACGATGGTTTTTAATGTCCTAGCACTGTTTTTACCTTGGTGCAGTCACCGCCGACAAATGTCCAGCCAGGAGGTCGATTCTTACAGTAAACATCTGAAAACATCGGTGATGGGATGGTATTGCCTGAATGTTTTTTTGATTCTATAATGGGAAATAAAATTGGCATTTGTCAAATTTAGTTACCTGTACCTCCGAAAATAGTTTTTGCCCCACAAAAAAATTTAGGTTTAAAAATAAATTATATTAGCGTGAAGTGTCCACTCAATTTTTTCTACTTCCTTGATGGAAATGGAACTCCGTTTATGATTTTGGAAAAATATAATATTGGTAATTTTTATTTGTTTCAGGGGCATCCGTACTGATTCAGGGTCCAAAAATCATTGATGTGTTCTATATATTTTTTGCTAAAAGACCTTTTTGGCATTCCGGCACTCCTGCAAAGCTGCGACATCCCTGGGTAGCATCATCGAACACCATTTCGGGCCCCGTTGCCCAGCAACTCTGGACGGTGGCCGTGCCGTTCACACATTGGGAAAATGCGCTGCATTTCGCCAGGGATTTGCGGCGACACGGGGCAACATTTGGCACAACGGCAGAAGGCGAAGAGACGGTAGGTTGTTGAAGCGGTGGGAGTACGGTAGTTGCAGACACTGTTGGTTGCGGCACCGGTGGTACCAAGGGGGGCAAATGTTGCACAAATGGCGGCGGCGGGGGGACAATTCCCCGCTAAATTCAATTGGAAATAATTTGGGAAAAATAAAATTCCCGACCCACCGGGTAGTGAGGGAAAGGAGCAAAACGATATGGATGCTGGCGGAAGCCACGGCGGTGATATTGGCCCTTTTTCGACTTCGGATACCCACGATTCGGTTCGTAGTGGTACGGTCGCCTTCCCGCTGAAAAATAAATTTGTCTATTTGTCTATACTGTACATATATGCCTATGCTCAATAAAACAAATATGATTGACGGAATCAATCAAGATGTCGAGGATAAATACCATGCAGGTCAAAAAGCCAAAAAATTTTAAAACATTTTTCTATATAATTTTAATGTGGCGTAGCCTAGACTTCCCACCGACGCATCAGCAGTTACGCCGAAGGATTTGGAGGTGTTTTGATGGAGGCAAAAAATGCCTGATTTTTTAGCCTGAACTGTTTTTCGAATCCAAGAAAATTTAAAATCCAAAAAGTTTGTTCTTAAAGAAAATTCCAAAATCCCAAGAAAATTTGAAACTATAAAGGGCAAAAAACAGGCATAATATTCCGCATTACATATGGTTATTCCAAGTTTAGTCAAAGTGGGTTTATTAAAAGCTTCAGAACATCCGCAAATTTCGCACCACGGTTGAAATTCCAACCCACCTGAAGGATTGCGCTCCTCGGCAGATGAATACTCCTCCTCATAAGGTTCTTGGGTCCCTTGCCGCTCGTACTCGTTATACACATCCTTCGCCTGATACTCCAAATTATTATTTATTTATAAATTATTAATATTTTACTTCTTT
The DNA here is from genome assembly GCA_001026735.1 of Rotylenchulus reniformis. NCBI lineage: Eukaryota > Metazoa > Nematoda > Chromadorea > Rhabditida > Hoplolaimidae > Rotylenchulus > Rotylenchulus reniformis. Next base: position 136,704 of record LDKF01000006.1, read on the forward strand.
TTCGTCGCTTTCCTTTCCATAGCCAACACCATCAGCATATTGTTCCTTCCGATAATTCTGCCGATGGATTTTCAAGCTAAAAGAGAATAATAAATAATAATTTATAAATTAGGAATGATTGATTACGGTAAGATGACATCCGACACATGGAGCTTCTCATAGTCGTATGCCGCCTTAATTGATATTTTCCAAAGGATGAACAGTTTATAAAAAGTAATGTTGGTATTGATAAAAAGCATAAAAATGCCAAAAAGGACTAAAATTCACAAAAGGGCCATAAATGCAAAAGGGGAAAAGAATCGCCGAAAGAAGTTTAAAAGGCAAAAAGCCAAAAAGGTATCTAAAAGGGTAAAAAGTCTCTAATATAAGGCAGAAAAAATAACTAAAACAGTAACCCTAAACGCCAAAAACGTGCCTAAAAGGTATCTAAAAGTGTAAAAAGGGTAAAAAACATAAAAAATGATTTAAAAATCCATGTATAATTAAAATTGTATTACATGGGTTTGAAGTCTCGCTGAGTTAGCAAAAAGGGCCTAAAATTTCAATCCCCAATGAATGTGAAGGGAGAATTTGAGAGAATGGGGGGATCAAGAGTAGGAGAGTGGTTTTCTGCAAAAAGTTCCGATTTCGTACAAATCTAGCTGTACTAGAAAACCCTTTATCCTACAGAAAATTCCGAAATAACCCCGACCTCGGAAATTGACCCGGCTTACATGAAACCAGTACTCTTGCTTGTATACTTCCTGTATTACCTCATAATTTTTCGGGTACACCTCATACGATTCCTCTTCGGCAGCTTCCGTCTTCTTCTCCTTTTCCTTCTCCCGTGGTGGCTTTTCGGCATCCTTTTTGTCGGTTTTTTCGTATTGCGCCAAGCAACGGTCCATCCATTCGGCCTTTTCTTTGCCCCAATCGCCATGTTCATAGCCCACCGGTTCATCCGCCTCTATAAATTCATATAAATCATTGGATGTTTTTAAATCTTGCTAAGTTTTAATTGTTTTTAATCTTGCTTTACATATTACCAAATATAATTTACATTTTTTTATATATTTTGTAGCCGAAATCGCATTTCAGCCGATTCTGCATGGGTGTGCTAATATTTCCAAACATGATGAGCAAATATAAAATGAACTCTTTAAACAGTTTGGTTGGATTCTTAACAAGTTCTGAAAAGTTTCAAAACATTTATTTTATCCGAATATGTGCGATACCTCACCCGAATATTTTTTTATCGATTTTTTGATGATCCAAATGTTGGACTTTCAGAAACTGTTGTAGACGCCTCCAAACCAATGGTTTAATTTTTATATTTTAGAGTTTTTACCACTAATCAGTGGCATGTTTGGCAAAAGTTTATTCACCGATGCAGAATCATCTGAAATCGGCTACCGATAAAATTTAAAAACATTTTATTTATTTTCACTTTTTAATAATTTTTTCGACTCACTGGCTGCGCAGCAGAAGATATAAAGATGAAGAAGACATAGGATGAAAAAGTGCGCGGAGAGCGCCATCTTGGAGGTAAAAAGAAAGTGCTAGGATGTAAAAATGCTCTAATTAGCACAATCAAAGCAAAAATATTTTAAAGATTGCTTGGCCAATTGTAAAACGCAAATATATGCGAAAAATTTAAAATCATTTTTTATATCAAAATTTCAAAAAATTTTACGGAATTTCGAACTCCTAAGGAGCTTAAAATTATGTTTTTATTTGTTTTAAATAATTTTTGGCCTAGCAAGTTAAAAAATTTGATTTGACTTTTGCATTTGGCATTTTTTAAATGCCTAGCAGCGAATAAGGAAAGTGAAGAGTGATATGTACGGCGGGAAGCAGCAGCAGATTGACTTCATCGAGCATAGAGCAAGCGGAAGTGCATTATCATCTTCGCCACCATCTTTCTCACGGTCCAATGTCAAAAGTCACTTCCGAAGAATCCGAGAAAACGGAAGAAAGACAAGTAAAATGCACAGATTGATGCCGCAACAAATGTAATTTATAAGCAGGGATCAACAGATAAAAACAAAATAAATAAATATTTAAAAAAGGTTTAGAATCCATTCATCATCCTTTTGTGAATTGCAAATCCCATTTTTTACTCGTCAGCCCAACCCCTCAAAAATATGTATTCCAATGATAGACTCAGAGACTTGGATCCCAAACCTGTATAAAATATCTTTATTTATTAGGATGGTAATAAGTGGGATTGGGAAAATTTACAAAAATCGCGACAATTCAAAGAAATTCGAAAAGTTTTCACGACGAAATGCACTCCAACTCGACCACATTGGTGACATTGCCAATGGACCATTGGCCCGTTGCGGTGCAGTCCAGTTGGGCCACGACTTGGCCAGATCCAAATGTGCTTCCCACGTCGGCGCCGGAAGGGTCGAAATACTAAAAATTGCTAGAAATACGGTCATCTCATGGCCGCCAAACGATTTTTTGCTAGGCAAAAATTACAAAAAATGATATGTATGCATATCTACGCAGAAAAGTTTGCACAATTTTTGGCCGAATAGTTATCTGAATCCAGCGAAAAAATTTTATGATTTTCTTATCAATCAAATTTTGAAGGTTTTACAATACGGAAATTCGAAAAAGGATTTCAGACTAAAAAGAGCATATTTATTTCTTTATTTGTTTAAAACCCAACTTGGCTTTTAGATTCATCATACCATAGGTATGTATATGCTTAATAAATCTTAATTACAAAAATTATACTGTGAATATGGTAGCGGATTCTTGATTGTTGCCAGAACAGCTGATTGTCAAAGTTGGGCCTAAAAATTAAATTTTTTTTTATAAATTCAAGTAAAAAATTTTAAATCTGAAACACCAATAAAAATTCAAATTCAAGACCAATAATTGCCTGAAAAATTGGGACGAAAATGAGAAATTTTTAGGGGGAAAATTGGTCAAAAATAATCCCAAAAATAGTTTTAGAATTTTGGTTTAATAAAAAAGTTTGGTCCTAAAATTTATTATGTCTCACAGGAATTAGTTGGATTGATGCCGCCACTTTGAAGAATGGGTCTGGAATTGGAGGCCGCACGACGGACGGGCAATTCGGACTAAAAATTAAAAAAATGAATTTCTAAAATAAAAAAAACTTGGCATTGTCCACAATTCGAAGATGGAAGCGTGGAGGTTGAAGTTTCGGTAGGCATTGAAGTCGCTAACAATAAGTAGGTAAATGATCAAATTGCATTGAAAATTTTCCAAAAAGAAGGATTTATGTAAATTATCCTAATCATCTAACAAAATAGGAATAAACAATTCTGGTTTTTGTTGCTAAATTTGAATCGAAACCATTTTTTAATAACTGCAACTTCTTTTGATTCTTTATAAATCCCAATTTATTCACCTTATTATACTGAAGGCTTCCTGTATACCTATATTAATACAATAACCATACCGTATTCATTCATTTTCTCTATTTTCGGAACCCAACAAAAATATATTTCTACAGCATACACTTAATATTTTTTATTCGCTATACTATGCATCTAATATTGTATTAATACAATAACCCACAAGTTCCACGAGTTCAGGTGACCGACAAATTCTATAGGAGGCTCGAAAAAAATTTTAGGCAAAAAAACAAAATTAAAATGATTCCGACCCATCAAAAGGTTAAAAAAAATTTTAATATTTTAAGATTGAAATATTAAATAATAATCATAAATACCTCCTCCACCTCTCTGTCCGCTAACCCTGACTTGGGCCCGTTCCGTGCCCAGACTGAACTCGTCATCATCTGCGGTCGGCATACAGGCGATGGCCATTCGGATGATCAGAAACATGCCGAAGATGGACACGGACATGTCGAAGCAGCACAGGGAACAAACAATGAGTCCTTTTTGCCGGACTATGAATTTTAGAATATAAAATATCTAAAAACATATTTTTGGCAGGTTGAATGCAGAAAAATTAAAAAAAAATTTTGGATTTTGGCGAAAATTCGAAGTTTTTTTAAATTTAAGGAATGCTCAACATTCTGAAATTTGATTGATAAGGAAAAAAGTTTTTTGGATGATTACAGGTGGGAGGGGAAAAGTTAGATCAATGGAGGAAAATCAGGCAAATTCGCTTGCTGATAGATCATAAAAAATTAAGCTCTCGGAACTTGCTATTAGAGGCTTATTATATGAGAGCGATGACCACTTCAGCCAAAGCGATTGCCTTTCTCCGAACACACTTTCCGCAACTTCCGCCCAATGTCAAGTGTTCTTGTTTTTCAAGCAAAAGCAGATTTTTTATATTATTGCAAATCAAATAGCATAATTTAAATGAACACGCAAAATGAGTTCGAAGAAGAGTTGCAATAACTTAAAATCCCTACCATAGCTAGTTTTTTTAAGGATACGGTAAGAGACCGTAAGAAATCAGAATGTGATTCGGCAATATTTTGAGAGACTGTAATAAAGTTACCTTAACATATTGTAATGGATATGTCTAATTACCATGGGAGGATAGAAAGCAATGTTTTCTCGAAAAATTACAAAATTTTTGTCAAATTTCTTAACTTCTCAAAATTTTCATCGTTTCCGCTTCTTTGTCCACACTTCATCCCCTTTGTCTTCGCGCTGCGTGCTTTTGCAGGCTTCGGTTGCGTTGCGCAGGTTGTAGTGCACCTTGGAAAAGTCGCAGAAACCGCAGGTCTTGCGGCAGGCGCGGAAGGCCATGTAGGGGCTGTAGAGCGAGAAAATTCAAGAAAATTTGAATGAGAAAATTGGCGCCAAAATTGAAATAGCTAAGGTGGATTGTTATTTTTCTTAGGGATATTATCGTATAAAATTGATGCACTATGGCCCTGATTTTTAAGTTTTTTAATGGCTCTTGGAATTGGATTTGAAATTTGATAAAAAATAAAAAAATTGGAAATTTAAATTTTCCCCATTATTTTTTACCTGTATCCACTGCAGGACCATTGTTTGTAGGTCTCAAAATCGGTCGTGAAAAGTAGGGAAAATAGTGATCAAAGATCAAAATCAAAAATCGTATATCATGATTTTTTGATTCCCCTAACTTACCCACACGTCCAAATCGCTGACATATCTGAAAATAATAATTTATTTTTCGCATGCACTGATAAATTTATCTGTTTGATTGCAAAAAAAACTTAAACCTTTTTTTAATTAAAAATTAAAATTGGCTCGGTATTCTTTTAAAGATACTTTCCTGTTAACGGGGGGGGGGGGGCAAAACTTTAACAGAGGGGCACTGAAGAAATTTGGCTGGTGCCACCCCCGTTAAAAGTTTGCCCCCTCCCCGTTAACAGGAAAGTACCCTTTTAAAAAATTCACTTTTTGCAAAAGGATGCCCCGTATCGGTCATCGCAATTCATGCGGACCAGGGACGGTGCGATGCGGTCGTAGGGAATGGACCGTTTGAAGCGGTTGCAGGTGCTACAGCACTGGATCAGGCTGAAAATCGAGATTTGAAAAAAACAAACATTCTAATCTCATGATTTTAAGAATACATAATCATTTTTTACTTGCTAAAATTTAAAAAAAAAAGAAAATTGATTAGCATGGCGATTTAGAAGTGTTTTGAGAGTGTTGCGGAACTTGAGGACCCGACATTTGCTAATTTGAACACGAAAATTGAACTTGAGAAGCTGATACTTGAGGATCCCAAACCGACACATTCACGAAAAATAAACTCTTAAAAAATAATCCCGACCGGACTTGATACAGCCTATAAAATTTCATTTAATTTAAATTAAAGTATTGGGTTCTCAAATGTCGAGTCCCTAAGTGTAGTATTCGAATCCTCAATTGTCGGGTCCTAAAACGGGATTCACTCAAAAAAGACCAAACTCGAGACCTCTAACTCTACCGAAAATCGGATAAAAAATTTGAAAAAAATTTGTGCCATGGAAAAAAGCTAAGAAAATAAAAATAAGATAAAGATAGATATATAAGATATATTTAAACATAAGATATATTTAAGCCAAAATTGAATGATAAAAAACTTCAAAAACGTTAACAACATTGTTGACTTCCATTTAATTTCTGCCGTTCTGTCACTCACCGAAATTCAATGTCGTTGTTGCAACGACGCGCAAAATGCACGCGTTTTTCGTGCCGTAATCGTTGGCACACTGAGGAACTTAATGTGTCCATACAGCTGAAAATTTTGATTAATAGCTTAAAAACATAATAACCAAATATCATTTCCTTACCATGGCGGCTTGGACGTCTTTTCGAGGCCTATTTTTGTAATATTTTCTTTAAATGATCAAAAAATCACCTGTGATCAGAAGGATCAGTGGGAAATACAAAAGGTAATGCAGAGAATTTAGGCACATTCAGCTAAAATTCCTCGAAAATAATTTTATTTCTTACTTTTCATATTTTTTTAATTAAATCATAAAATTCTCAAGAAAAATCCCATCAGGTAAATTATTTATAAACAGGCCTTTAGCCGACAAAACATAAAAATTTATTTATTTTTTTCTATATTTAAAATATTTTGGTACATATCAAAAAACTATTAAAGGATTAAAACATTTTTATGATTAAATATAAATGACGATTTTAATGACGACCTTGGACCAAAATAGGAAAATCAATTAGGTGGAATCCAAATCCATTCTCGGATGGATCCAGATCAGGGGGTCGAGATTCATTTGGATTATGTTTGCGAAGAAGACGACCAAATGGGGACGAGGATGATGAAGAAGAGAAGAAGAATATTTATTTTTGGAGATGGTCAAGTGGTCCAAAAGTGCAACTTCCTGTTATGAGGGTTAAAAATCTGGGGGAAATTGAGAAAAATTTGCAGAAAAATAAGAAAAGGTGGTCTTATAAAAATAAAATCAAAATTATCAGAAAATTTGAAAAAAAAAGTTTATGTGCTTAATTATATTCCTTCTGAGAGCATGTTCATTAAATATTGGACCAAAAATAGGCCCCCAATTCGAAGAAAAATAATAATTGTGAATTATCAAAGCCTTTACCAGCATTGAAATTGTTTAAAGTTGTAAAAAATTTATTTAATATTTGGAATTATGGTTTAAAAATTTTAACACCAAGTTTTCATGTCGAAAAATGGCCTGAAAATCCTACAAGGTTAAAAAATGCTTACATATAAGTAAATCACAAAAGCGCATCATGTAGTGTGGAGTGTGGACAGATAATTTAACTGATCATTAGGGAGTAAATTCGACACGATTTTCTGTTTACAGGACAGGTCCTTGCCCTATAAGTCAACATTTTTATCAAAAAAATGACATTTACCATCTCATTTTACTGATCAGCTGGTTGGACATAATAGATTTGATTTTATGAAAAATTCACTCTAAATTTATTTCGGACCAAAATAAATTTTGAAAAAATCCACAAACATACTTTACTACTTTTAAATTTCATAATAGTATGTTTTTTCTATCCATAATACAAAGCCCTTGGATAAATAGTCCAAATATTCTCCACATCCATTAATGGTAATGGCGATGGTGGTGTGATGACACATATGCATCCCCAGCATAATCAATCCTCCTCATAAACCATCGATTTCCTCCAATTTTTATTTTATTTTTTCTAATTTTTTATTTAAAATTTATTCTGAGCAGCCAGTTTACAGGTTTACACACTCATCTTATGGGTGAAAATAGGAAAAAATTATCATACATAGAATAGTCATAATTCATGATAAGATGATAGAGAGGATGGTTCAATAAGTATCATAAAAAATTAAAAAATGGTTTGATTTTTCTAATTTTACCATTCTAAGAGAGCGTAAGGACCAATTTCTTCATTTCCACAACGTTCCATAAAAAATTAAGGAAGAACCATTTAAGAAGTGAAATAATATTTTCGCAATTTAAGTGATCTTTCTTCCGCGCTTAACGTTCCACATTTAAAAACCATTGCTCAATTATCTATTTGCTATTCCTATATTTGTCAATTAGGTTCTAAAATATTTTATAAATGATAAGTTGCAATAATATCTAAGCGACCAAAGATTAATTTCACCTCTTAGGGATCAAACATCACCCAAATGCCACTTGTCCCTCTGTACTTGGCGGTTCTCGCCATTTTGGTGGCACTTTCCGCCATTCTCGGCCTCTGCTGGCTGCTCTCCCGCCACTTTCGTCTCCAAATTGTCAGTCGCCGCCAAAATGAACCCCACTGTTTCATCTGTTACCGTAGTCAAAAGTGCACGGGTACGGTACCCAGGCCCGCCACCGTAGCAGGAGTGAGACCGCCGCAGCAAATGGTAAATTTTTGCTAAAAATATTTGAGTAAAATATTTGCTTTTTGTCGTAAATAGGAAAAAATTCCTAGAAGTTGATGGTTACTTCAATCCTGTCCAATTTTACAAGTTAATTAAAATAGCTTCGATTGTTTCCTCCAAAAATGACCAATTGTTTAAATAAATTTTACGTTTTTCTTATATTATATTTCTTTAAAATATATGTTGTAGCCGATTCTGCATTTTCAGCCGAATGCGCATTCGGCTAGCCGATTCTGCATCGGTGAAACAAACATTTGCCAAACATGGGGGTCAATTGGTTTGAAAACCAAATGCCAAAACCATTTGTTTGGGGGGTCTACAACATATTCAGAAAGTTTCAACAAATTTTGTTCATCCGAACATGGTCAAAACATCAAATATATGTTTTTATCGATGTTTTGATGTTCGGATGATGTTTTGACCATGTTCGGATGAACAAAATATGTTGAAACTTTCTGAATATGTTGTAGACCCCCCAAACAAATGGTTTTGGCATTTGGTTTTGGGTTTCAAATCATTTTACCCCTATGTTTGGCAATGTTCGGCTCACCGATGCAGAATCGGCTGAAATGCAGAATCGGCTACAACATATATATTTTATGATTAGGATGATGCAGATTCATAAATCTGATTGATTTTTTTCCCATTTTTTTAAAGATTGCTGTCCCATCAGTTCATAAAGACCTCACTAACGATGTTATTATTCATAGCCAAAATCCATCTTTTTATTATATATTTTTTATTAATTAATAAAAACAAAAAAAAATTAAAAATTATAAAATTTTAGACATGATAATTGTATGAAATATACTAAAACAGAATTCGACTGCCGATTTTCTTGCGTGCTGATTGAATCGTTTCCTCAAAAAACGTCAATGCTGAATAATTGAACAAAAAACTTTTTTAAACACTCCGAGATCAAAATTTTTTTGAAACATAAAATACAAAGTTTTATTCTCTACCTTTTGATGTTTTATTTTTCGATTTTTCCAGAAAATTTTTGAAATTTCCCTGAACATGATTTTTTGAAAAAAGTGACAAATTTCAAAAAATAATAGGAAAAACAAAAAATAAAAAATAAAAACTCCAATGGTAGGGAATAAATAATACTTCCTTATATAATTTTGGCCTAATAAGATTAAAAAACTTTTTGGTTCTATTATTCAGCATATTGGCGATATTTGGAAACCACAGACATTAGCACCTATTTCCATGTATTCATTTCCATTTTTGCTGTTTATTTAATGATTTTTATTAATGAAAAGAATTTTTAATTTTTGTTTTTATTCTTTTCCCCAAAGGATACCCGGCTCAGTTGCATCAGATCTGATCTTGAGTTGCCTGCTGAACAATCAAAGACGACCAATTGTGGGGATATGTGAAGGGATATCAATGGTCCGATTTGGTCTGAACAATTGATCACAAATGCCAAACAATTTTAAGCCGGGTTTATAAAATTTTGCAGATAAAAATAAACATTATTATTATTGGACATTATAAATAAACATTAAATGAATTTATTATTGGTTTATTTTATTATAATAATTAATTAATATTATAAATTTTGAATTTTTGCCGAAAAAATAGTAAACTGTAGCAGAGACATCCGCGATGTATAATTTTGGAAAAAAAATGATTTCAAAATAATTCGGAGTGGATCGGGATCGCATTTTGGACATCTAGATGGTCCGCTATTTTTTGATGCTTAATCCGTTAGCGAGTCTGAAAGTTTTTTTATTAATTTATTGGTTTTATTTGGTTTCAAGAATAAAAACCAAAAAAAAATATTCTTAAATATGTTTTATTTTATAAATTATTTAGCCCATTGACCATTTTTTCAAGAAAAAGAAGATCATTCCCAGGAGAGGTGTCCGCTAATTTTTGACGCTTAATCTTTTAGAAAAGGCCCCGAAAATTGATTGTTGAAATTTCGAATCTGAAAAATCTATTAACTTATTGGTTATATTTGGTCCCCGGAATAAAAAGCAATAAAAAATTATTCTTAAATATCCTTTATTTTATAAATTATTCGGCCATTTTGATTCCTGGATCCGATTTTCGCAAGAATAACCCCGAGAGAGGGGTCTGGTAAAAGAACAAATCTTTAAAAAAGGACGTTTAGCAGCCCTGGGTTAATAGATCCCAAAATCTCCTTTGCGGATTCCTTTTTTCATTCTCGTATTGGTTACGATTTTTGCTCGATTTTCGTAATGAGGAAACTAGAGATCGGCACGGAGGGTCGGACGGGATCCCGAACGGGAATCCCGATTCAATCCCGATTCAGTCCCGAATGATTCCTAATTTTGTTCAGGCGGGATCCCGATCGGGAATCCCGATTAAATCCCTATCCCGAATAATCCCGATAGAATTTTTTTCGGGATCCCGATCGGGATCGGGACCATTGGCGCTGGGATGAAAATTGCATTTTTTAATTTAAAAGAATCATAAATAAATAAATAATCGAAATGTTAATATTTGTAATTGATCAATGGGAGAATGCGATTGAGGAAAATAAGCATTTCGGCTTTGCGGGGGCGCAATCTCGATCGGCGGTTCAAACCACTTTTGAATATCAAATTAAAATTTAGGTATCTTAATCCCGATCACGTTCAGGAATCCCGATTTGATCTGGTTCGGACGGGATCCCGAACGGGAATCCCGATTCAATCCCGATATCGGGTCCCGACTAAATCCCGATCGGGTCCCGTTCCCGTCCCGTGCCGATCTCTAGAGGAAACCGGGATAAATATTACATAATTTCTTTGCTTCGGTTAGATTCAAATCGTAATTGTGCTTTGGACTCTTTCTGATTTTTGCTTTGCCTTTCACTTTCCTATTCCCCAAAATCCAATCCATCATTTGTCATTTTTACAACTATTATTTCCCAATTCTTTCTCCATCCTCCTCATCAGTTCTCTTCCATCTTGTGTAAGCCCCGCTTTCTGGCCTATTTCTGCCTTCTGGTCTATTTCTTTTCTGTAACATGACCTACTTCTCTGGACATCCCAATCCCAACCAGGGCTGGAACGGATAATCCGAAATCCGATATCCGATCCGAAGATTTTTGGGCTGATCCAATCCGTTATCTGATCCGATAATTTCATTGGTCCGTTCCAGCACTGATCCCGACCCAACCTTTGGCTCTATTTAAGCACTTACCCTTCCTCATATCCTCAATCCTTAGGTTCATTTTAAAGGTCACCCTGCCTGCCTGCACGGACTTTTCCTAACTTAAAAAAGCGTTCATAAAATAATTTGACCAAAATACATTCGATTTAAAATCCGCATCAGAAAATGTGGAGATCCCTTTAAGTTATAATTTTTTGAAACGATTTTTGCCTGCATTAGGATAAATCTCCGCGCGACCGCACATTGTGAGAAATGAGCGATCTGGAAAGGATGTCGCGAGCGACGAGGGTATTGATCGTTGATTTCGAATCCTTGCTCTTTGAATTTTGAGACCTGAACTCCTAAATTTTGCCAT